>AWUE01015493.1:0-30259 GCA_001974825.2 Corchorus olitorius | reverse complement strand
ACATTTGAGAAATCATTTTATGGCATTGGTATATGGCGAGCTAGTAAAATGCAAGATTGAATTCCCCAGAAGTGGAAATTTTTGGATACCCAAAAGTGGTTGTTTGTTTTAATTCAGGGGGAGCGATTATGAGTTTAAAGTGCGTTGCACTCTTTTTCCCTTATGATCGGTTTTGTCCCACAGGGTTTTCCGACTTAAGGTTTTTAATGAGGCAACAATAGCACATTTAGATGTAATTGTCTTGAAGACATTTACATGGACTTAAATTGCTCTAGCACTCTTTTTCCCTTCTGTTCGGTTTTGTCCAATTGGGTTTTCCGACACAAGGTTTTTAATGAGGCAATAAAGAGCACATGTAATATTTGTCCAGAAGACAAATGGACTTGATATGCTGCACTCTTTTTTCCTTATGACTGGTTTTGTCCCATTGGGTTTTCCAGCTTAAGGTTTTTAACGAGGCACTAGCTACATGTCCAAACGGGTCTATAGTGGTGTTATGTCCAAGGGGGAGTGTTATGGAATTATGGACTCCACACCACACTAAGCCCAACTATATTGAACCCATTTGGATTTAAGAGAGAATCAAGCATTAATGAAAGAATCAAGGAAGATTACAAGGAGATTACCTGGAAGGTTCCCTGGAGCATCATCCACCGTTAGATATTACTTTGCTTGCAAGTCAAGTATATTAGCATTAAATGTACAGGGATTTACTCCACTATATAAAGGGAGTTCCCTAAGCTATTTTACACACACTTCAGATTTCTGTATTCTCTTTTCTCTGAATAATAGAAATTCTCTCTCTTTTCTCTCTATTGTTCTTGGTGTTTTTCATTAGTTTCATAACAAATTATTTATATTATAAAATTACTCCGGTTGGTATTTTACTAGATCTCAACTATATATGATCCTTGTCTATGGTGCTGGATTGTTAGGATCCACGATCATGAGTGGCTCAATCCATACACAAGATTAATTTCATTAATTAATATATGCTTTTAGTTTTGTTGACTTTTGAACAAAAGTAATTATTAACATAATCGAGAGAAATTTTCACTTGCATAACAAAAAAAAAGAAGAAGAAAAAAGGCCTTTCCAATTCAAGCATATCAAGTTCAAATATTACAGGTTCAAGCTTGAGGGCATTTAATGCGCAACAGCATGTTGTATGTTCAAAAATTGAAGGCAAGTATCAGCATAGGCGGATATATAACAATGATAATCTGCCCTTTTGCCACATATATTCTTATATTCTTCAAGTCAGGCTTGATAAACTGCCACCACCATATGATCTTTGGTCTTTTGACAAATCTTGTCCATTGCAAAATTCTTTATTCTTCAAAGTATACAACTTGTTAGGAAATTTGAGGTATGAGCAAGCGTATCCAATAGCTGAATAAACTTTGTTTAAGATTAAATTCGATGGTTTTATTAGGCTAAATAATCAATTCAAGATATAAGAATTGCCCGAAAAATCAATTCAGGATATAACGTTTGATGAGGTGACTATTCAGGATATAACGTTATGAAAGGGTAGCAATTAAGGATAATTTCAGACGAATCCCAAGTGTTTGAGCCAACGTGCTTACCACGTCAGCATTTAACGGCACATGTGGCTCAAACGCTTGGGACCATCTGAAATTATCCTTAATTGCTATCATTTCATAACGTTATATCCTGAATAGTCACCTCATTGATCCTAAATTGATTTTTCAGGCAAACATTATATCATGAATTGGTTATTTAGCCGTTTTATTATGAAACGATTATTCAAACTATCTAAGAGATTAAATTCATTCAATGCTACTTTGGTATCTTCAAAAATCATGATTTTCACGTCCTTATTAACCATACGACAATTGTACCATAGGATATATATATATATATATACTAATACTTTGACATGTATTTCACACGTGGGTTTGAAAATTGTGTTAAAATACATTTTAAGTTGAAAATTGTGTAACTTAATATACTTGTTATTTTTTAAAAGACTAAATTTTTCTAATTTTTTAAAATATTGTAATTTAAAATTTTAATAAAAAAATATAAGTACAAAATCATGAGTATTAGCTTAATAATTAAAATGGGTTTTATAGCTCCTTATAGACTTTATCATTGATTTTCTTTCATACAACATCGAATATTGTATATTTGACATGTTGAAGTTATGTTTTTTCAATTGTTAAGATTAATGAATCAATCAAGTTTTTCTGAGACTAAAAAGATATAAATTTATGTAATTATTTACAAATATAAGGATTTCAGAATGTACAATAATTGATAAATGAGAAATAATAATTCACCGATTAAATTACCATAATCATAAAAAAAAATTCAACTTTTCCTCCTCTCCTAAAATTGAAATTTCAATGTTTGTAAAAGTTGGACTTAACAAACGAAAAGAATAATAAAAATTTTGTAAGCATCAAAGGGGAGGATATTAGTTTTACCTCTTTCCAATAGCTTAAGTTCCTTGTAAGAATCATTTTAACAAATCCACTAAAAAGTAAGGAGATCGGGAAAAAGATTTAATAAAAAACTAATAAATAAATTAATTAAAGTATGGGTAATTATTTGATACATTGACCCTGTAAATTTTGGACTCCACAAGCGGGGTTAGGAGTTGACGCATGTTCATTTTCTGAATTAATAAAGTGAAATGGAAAGGTAATAGTAAATACATTTAAGGTCGTTTCCTTCGTTTTTTCATCTTATTTTCTTTCTTCCCCAAGTCTTTGATCAAATATGCAAAATATATAAAGGTTTAAGGACAAAATGGCCCCCAAACTATCACAAAAAGGACAAAATGACTCATGAACTTTCAATTAGGACAATTAAACCCTCTGATTCTTAATTTTTAGACAATCTAACCCTTAAAGGACCATTTTATCATATTCTGTCAAAGTTTGAGCGCTATTTTGTCTATTAATTTGAAGTCTGTTTATACCTCAATTTACAATTGAGGGTAAATTGGTCTTCACATGATTTATATCAAGATGAGTGGTCAAGATTTGATTACAAATCCTGAAGAAGCTTAGTTTCTGCACCACCCTAGTTCTAATTGAATTAGGAAATTCTTGTAATTAATTAATTAAGGCCGAAATTATTAAATAAATAATAATAATTTTTGAAATTATTATTATTATTATTATCCATATATGCCGCCCTATATCAAGGGAGGAGGCTGAAAATCAATTAAAGGTGGCAGTTTCCTTTAATGCTGCTGTCAGCTAGGGAGGCAAGCAGTAAAAAGGGAAGTTGTATGCCATCTAACCATGAGATGGAAAATATCTCATGGACTTAAATACCAAGCCAAAGTCATCTCCTATGTAGAGGAGAGGCCACCCTCTTCCCTGAGGAGAGTTATTTTCCTCTTCCTGCAGGAAGGAGGCAGAGAGCTAAAGTTTGTCAGCAAGAGAAGCACCTACCTACGTGAGAGAGGCATGAGATTTTCAACCTCATACCTCCTCAAAATATTCAACCTAACATGGTGGAGAAATCACCTAGCCCTTCTCCCCTCCCCGGGAGGCAGAACTACAACTTTGCATTTTGTTCAAATAAGGACAAAATAGTAAAATTGATCAATTGAAGAGGCTAGAGGCTGAGATTTCTAACAAGGAGCATACCATGATGATCCTTGAGCTATGTAGATCATCTTGGTAAAATTTCACCTTATTCTGACATCGGTGTAAAAAGTTATGCCCTATTTTCAGTTAAGGACATTTTGGGGAGTGAAACCAAGTTCACCATGAAGGAGAGCTCGAATTCACTTGGAATTTTTTCCATAGTCTTATGGAGATAATCTAAGCCTACTGGTGAAATTTTGGCTTATTCCGACTTCGTTTGCAACTTTTGCATTCTTTTCAGTTAAGGACAAGCGGCTTTGTCACCCCGGTTTAAGCCATTTTCTTAACTAAGTATTATTTTCATGATTTGAAGAGTAAAATATGACTAAGTATGAAGAATTTCGTGGCCTTGATGATCAAAGTCCAAGTCCTGATGTCAGAAGGCCATTTCTTAGTCAAATTAGTTGATTTCAGAACAAAGGAAGCAACGAAAGCATGCTGAAGTGTGATAAGAAGAAGGAGAAATCGTTCATCACCTATCCAGGAGGAGGATTTCCATCTTCCATCTAGAGGAATGATGTCTATGGCATCCTCTCTTCCCTTTCCCCAGTAGTTGGAAGCAATTAGAAGAAGAAGGAAGCTTCACTGCACCTTCCTAGGAGCTGTCATCTACCTAGGAGGAGGAATTTGCCTTCTTCAGCAAGTCAAGCCCATTAATTTCAAGGCCCATGCCGCCCCTATATAAAGGAGGTCATTCCAAGGCTTCAGGCAGATTCCACATCTGCAAACATTTCCCAGAGAAATCACTCAACCAGCTCCTAAAGCTACAAACTTGCTCCGCGCAAAAAACTAAGCCCTGTGCTTATTTTCTCTCTGGCTCTGTGCCATTTTCCTCTTGTTCATCACGAGTTCTTACTCGTTCTTCTTATTTTTCTTGTTTAGATCCTGTCTCAGGACACCCAAACACTCTTTTAGTGTTTTGTCTCTTGTTTCAATCTTGTCTCCGGACACAAAAACACTGTACACATGTTTCTTTCTCATCAATAACAATCAAATTGTTATTTTCTTTCAATTTCAATTAAGAACAAAAACATATCTCATAGATCTGATCCAGTTAAAGAGATCTAGAAGGCCCAAGTTTATGAAACAAGTTGTTGTGGATCCAATGATTTAAATGCTCCGGTGTGACTTTGATCCCGTCCCCACAATCGCTCTGATCTTTTAATCTGCTGCTCCGCACTCCAGATCCAGTTTTTACAACCTCTTTGTCAATTTCAGCAAATTGACTGGCACGCCCCTATGCTGTCATAAAGAATTCTCCGTGAAAACTCTAGCAAGAGATTTTTGGCGCAACAAAGTCATTTACTTTTTTTTATTTCACGTAACCAAAGTCCATTCAATTAGAGGTTAAATTGTCCCAAAATTGAGAATTGGAGGGCTTATTTGTCCCTATCAAATGTTCATAGGACATTTTGACTCTTTGGTGATAGTTTGAGGGCCATTTTGTCTATTAAGCCAATAGATAAATGGCAAAAATTATTTTGATAAATAATTTTGTCTATTTTGATAATGCTAAAGTTATATTTTTGTTATGCTAAAGTAAAGTTAACAGGAAAATTATATAAATACACTATCAGTAGAGTTTAGCATTCTACACACATGGAGTTTAAGGGTTGACATGTCTCCTTTAACGAATAGTTTTGAATCACAAAAACAAAATTAATCAAGAAAATGTGTATGTATCAACTTCTTAACCTGCTTGTAGAGTCCAAAATTTACACTTGATAGAGTGGAATAGTTTTGAATTTCAAAAACAAAATTAATCAAAAAAAATGTGTATGTGTCAACTTCTTAACCCGCTTGTAGAGTTCAAAATTTACATTAATAGTGTATTGTATAATAACTCAAGTTAATAATGCTCACGTCTCATAAATACTACTAAGAGGACACAAATACTATTATGAATGGATAGCTTACTTTTATAAAGGAAGGGCTAAATGTTCAAATTGATCCCTAATGTTTGTGAAAATATTCAAATAAGGGTCTAACATTTTAATTTGGTTAATTAAGTTTCTATCGTTGCAAAATCGACTCAAATCAGTCCCTGGCGTCAAATTCACAACCTAATAAACCTTAAAACGTTAGAGACTTAAATTGACTCTAGGCACTGATTTAAGCCGATTTTACAACGTTAGGGACAGATTTGAGTCTAATTTATAACGTTAGGAACTTAATTAACCAAATTATAAGGTTAGACCCGTATTTAACATTTTCGCAAACTTTAGGGATCAATTTGAACAATTAGTCTAAAGGAAGTAAGTAAATTAAAATCCTTTGAAGGTTAGGAGCTGCTCCAGTCCTCATGCTATTAGGATAATAAAAATAATTGTGATCTAGCATAAACGAAGTCCAGAAATTGAAGTCCATATGGATTAGGGAAAATATTTAATTAATTAATATAATGATTATCGTAATATTAAATTTTGATTTGATTTTTTTTTTTAAAAAAAGCTAATATAGACTATGTAAATTTATACTTTTATATATTTTTGTGTATAGACAATTAATTTTTCTAGGTTAGGTTGATGAGTCCGGACATAACTTTATCCGTAGTTGTACTTTTGGGATTAAAATTAGAATGCTTTATAAAATCACAAGAAACCATGCCAAAAATTAATTGAGTGATTAATTATCCAAATATACAGAGTACCATTTTGTTATATTCTGTCAAAGTCAAAGTTTGAAGGCTATTTTGTCTATTAATTTGAAGTCATTTACTTTTTCTTTTGTTTTCTTTTTTTTCACATAATCAAAATCCATTCAATTAGAAGCTAAATTGTCCCAAAATTGAGAATTTGAGGGCTTAATTGCCCCAATCAAAAGTTTAGGGGACATTTTATTCCTTTGGTGATAGCTTGAGGGCCATGTCTATTAAGCCAATAGATAAATAGTAAAAAAAAAGTCCTCAAATGTTTAATGTGTGAAAGTAGCACATTTAAGCCACGCAAGGCTTTCCTTTCAATTTAAAGATTTTTTGTTCGATTCAGATAGATTAAACTTAAAATATTACGATTAAAAAATTTATAAACTACCTTTAATAACTTACTTACCAAACTACCAAACAAATAAACAAAAAAATTAAACTCAAATTTCTTGAGACTTGAACCCAGGACCTCACAGTCCAAACATAGTGCACTAATCAGTTGAGTTAACAACTCAGGTCCATCAATATGTATATATGTAATTAATTATACACTTTTACAAAAGGGACATTTTGCCCCTGAATTTTTATTTTGGAACTTGTATTGCTTAGCAAAGAAATAAACAAAAAAAATTGAACTCCAAAGACCTCACAGTCCAAGCATAGTGGACTCACCACTTGAGTTAACAACTCGGGTGCATCAATATGTATATGTAATTAATTGTACACTTTTACAAAAGGGACATTTTTCCTCCTGAATTTTTATTTTGGAACTTGTAGTCCTTAAACTATCAAAATCAGGACAATTTCTCTCTTGAACTTTTAATTTGAAACTTTCACCCCTAAACTATCAAAATGAGACAATTTTGCCGCGGTTGTCAAGAATCGCTTATGTGAAAATTTTTGGTTCACTCAAACATTAATTGAGTGATTAATTATTATCCAAATTAATTTTATTTACGCACAAATAATTCTAAATTAATAATCTCTTAATTAAGGATATATTGATGAATAATCTTTTAATCAATGATTAAAATCGTAGTATATATATATATAATGTTTTATGAGTTATTTATGCTTTATAAGTAACTTATCAATCTAATTCACATTAATTTTTACTTCTATATTAAAGTAACTTTCTTTTATCTAATTTTTTTTCATATTAAATCTTATAAATGATTATAAAGGTTATATAAATTTGATTACTCTCTTGATCACTCAAAATCTCAATCAAAAGACAATATTTTCTACAGTTAATTAGACAAAAATTGTCTTTTCTTCTATTTAGAAAAAAAAAAGATAACTTTTGCTTAATAATAACAATAATATTCTCAAATGTATGAAACGTGAGTTGAAATTTTGAATGAAAAACATGCATGTCAGATTTGATGCATCAACCAAACCCTTTGCAACTCAATAAAGTTTATTATCATGAAAATTAACGTGTTCTCTTCTAATTAAAATGACAAAAATGCAAAGCAGATTGCAATTGGTTTATGAAATTGGGATCATTGTGAAGTGTGGATTAACTAATATAAAGACATTATAGGCTTATAGCTAAACAAAAAATTCTAGATTAGGAGGCGACCAATTTAATTTGTAGAGTTACGGGAAAAATGATTACAATTTTAGATTTTTGAGTTTAAAAATAACTATAAGAAGTAATTAGTAATTACAATTATAGTGGATTATTAATTATTAATATCTTTCCATAATTTTAAAAAGTTAAATATTGGATTTAAAATATCTTTCAATAATTAATAAAAAAAGTTTAATGACTAAAAAGAATACTGATAAAAAAATTATTATACTATAATATTGAGGATATTTATGAAATTTCCCAATTAGAATTTTTGAGTTCGTGATTTTATATAATAGTAAGATAAGATATAATTCCATATTTCTTTTTTGTGATATAGCTAGTTTTATGAAATTCATTTCCATATAATTCATTGCAAAGTTGGGACGGTCACAACAAGAAACATCACAGAAGGTAAATAAATAGTGATTGAGAAGGACAAATTTAATTTAGTGAAAAGTCTTGCGTTGATGGTCTATTATTCGTGCTTATACAATACAAGTCTTGTCTACGTGTTTGACTAATATAGGCAAATTTGCTTACATGGAATTTCCATTGGACCTTCATAGAGCACATTTTATTTTGTTTGGAGTATACGACACTTTCTGCTCAAGAAAGATACAATGTTGACATAACCAGGCAATAACCAGTAAGCAATATGTTAGAACGACAATTTCATCCTTGGGCACTCCGGTTTGCTGCTTTCGTTGCTCCTTCTCTGGTATTTACTGTTGTTTTTTAGCATGGCTCGTCTTTGGATTGCCTATAGGCTGTTTTTTGTCACCCCTGCTTAAATTTTTACAATATATTGCTCCTCGCTATTTACAATAAAAAAAAAAAACTTCATCAATTAATCTCACAACAAGAATTGGTGAATTAAGACCAATATTTAGCAATTGCCTGGTAAATTACAAAGTATAGTTGTTCCTCTAATATAAATTGGGAAGTGATTATGATGGTAAATCATTGATAATTCGTATTGATCATCGCTTCACATTCAAGTTTTTCTAGGTGCTCCTGTTTTCCTGCACCCTCTTTTCACTTTCAAATACTATAATTTTCCTCAAGACATATTTTGACTTGCAGGAAATGTTAACGAATTGTATAAATTAATTCGAGAAGATGGAATTATTTTGAGGCGAATTGATGAGGTCGAGTTTATGGACACTCCATTACATATAGCTGCAGAGGAAGGTTGCATTGATTTTGCAATAGAGATAATGAACTTGAAGCCATCATTTGCAAGGAAATTGAACCAAGATGGCTTAAGCCCCATTCACCTTGCACTCAAGAAAGGGCACAAAGAGATAGTGTTACGTTTTCTGGAATTCAATAAAGATCTTATTGGTGTCAAAGGGAAGAAGGCTAAGACTCCATTGCACTATGTCAGTAAAGAAGAAAATAATGATGGTATGTTGGATAAATTTTTGGAGGCCAATCCTGAATGTATCCGAGATGTTACAACTAAAAATCAGACTGCTTTGCACATTGCTGTAAAACACAATCGTTTAGATGTTCTTCATGTTCTAACTCGAATGCTTAGGAAGACCAATTACTGTCAAGACGTGGTGAATCGAAAGGACAAAGATGGCAACACTGCATTGCATATAGCTACTATGAACAATCAACCTCAGGTTCGGTTCATGCTCATTTGCTATAACTGATGAATTCATTTGATATTGTATTTTATACTGAACTATAATTGTAGTAATCTTCTTTATAAATGTCAAAATCTGATGTTAAACAGATGCTCAAACTGCTATTAAAATGTAAGGCTGATAAGCATTAGACCAAGCATTAATATTCTGCACGATATGGATAGTATATCAAGTATGTGACAAAGCCATCATCAATACTTTTTCATGATATGGATAGTATATCAAGTGAAGACCGCAATGACTTCTCGTAGTTTTTAGTCCTCCTGGTGGTGTTCGGAAGGGTGACAATTCCTCAATTAACGATCCATATGTAACTGTTAGGTTTCTTTATTTCTATATTCCAACATGTGTTGTCTTCATGGTAACCTTTTTCCTAACATTAGGTCTACTTAAGCCTTTCCCCCGAGGTTATAGAACTGCTATTCAAGTACTGCTTGCGTTTCTTGCAATATGCTTTGTGGAGTCAATATCTTTTGTAGCACCAAACTATAAAGCAGTTCTAGTGATCAATATATTTTAAGTGTTATAGTTTTCATATTAATGATGTTCGTGTGTATTGCATATCGGGTGTCAAGAATTAGCGTTTCAATTCTAGCATGTTTCTTATTACCTGCAACTCCAAGTTTGTTTGCCAAATTTAATTCTATGATGCTGGTTATTCCTTTTCCTATATGATGAATTTTGGAGTTGAAGCACATTATCTCTAGGATATTTTTTAATATTCTTTCTTGATGGGTGTTATAAGAAATTTCTTGTAGATAGCTTTATAGTCCCAGGATGCTGGTTGTTCCTTTGTTTATGTCGATTTTGCATAAGTTGGTTCAGTAAACGTTGTTATGCTTGAACAAAGTCAAATGATGAATCATGTCCCTTGGATGGATGCATAAATGAGATGGTTGAATGAAAATATGAAATGGTCAGTTTCTCACTTGAATTTGTTATTTATTAATAAAGGAGGCATTAAGGCTCAAATTTATGATCTTAACCTGTATTTATATTACTCTTATAAGTTAATTTCCTATATTATTCTATACTTATATTGTGGATGTAGCTAGTTTTAGGAAATTCACTTCCATTAATTATGGGTATATATGACTCTTGTATTTGAGAGGCTTAGTACCCACTTTGCCTCGCAAATTAACTTGTCAAACTATGTTAAATTTTATGTGCTAACTCAATATATGAAAATGCAAAAGGCTGATTAGGCTGGTTCAACCGCACTGGAGGTGGCAATAACTCAATAACAGAGAAAGCATCATTCTTCTGCAAGGTTGCTGTGTCCTAAGAGTTTCAACCTTATCTCATAAGGTGCAAGAAAAAATTCTCAAACATGTGAAAAGGGCATCATTGATAACTTTCCATGATATGGACAATATGCATATTTTTTTTTTATCCCATCCGGTATACCGGGCTTAGCCCTGACTAATCCGGACCCGAGCACGTTGCGCACCTGGTTATGGTGGGTGAGTCTCCCAACAGGGGTGGACAATATGCATATGGCAAGTAACAAATGGTGCTACTGCTATATTAATTGATCTTCAACAAAGCAACCGAAGGTAAATCCAATATGCTATCATATTCTACTCTCGGCTATGCATCAAATTATTCCTTTGGGAAATTCAAAGGCCGGCCATTGTTTTCCTATATATGAATATTAACCTATGTATACCTAGTCTCATTTTCCAACTTCCAATGTTGAAGGTATAGTTACCTATGAGTTTCCGAGCTACAAGTTTATTTTAATTTATAATTCTACTTTATAACTGCTATAAGTATAGGCTAAAAAATTTCAGTTGTTTTAATTTCGTACGATTATTACTCTCAATCTACACTATGGATGAAGGATTGAGGAGGGCAGCTCAATTAGGAAATATAGATGCCTTGTATGCATTGATTCAAGAAGATGCAGATATTTTTCGATGAAAAGATCAAATGGAGTTTGTTGTTACTCCACTTCACATAGCTGCAGCTGCAGGACACACTGATTTTGCAATGGAGATGATGAACTTGAAGCCATCATTCGCTAGGAAGCTGAATCCAAGTGGGTTAAGCCCCATTCACCTAGCCTTGCAAAATCAACAAAATGAGCTGGTGATTGATCTTCTATCAATTGATAAAGATCTTGTTCGTGTCAAGGGAAGGGAAGGTTACACTCCTCTTCATATGATACTAGAGATGGAAAATTTGGTCTTTTGTCATATTTTCTGAATCATTGTCCCAATTGCATCTTAGATTTGACAATTCGGAAAGAGACTGTTTTGCATATTGCAGTACGAAAAAATAAATTAATAACCTTTGAAATTATACTGCAATGGATTCGGAGGAACCTCAAAGACAACCAATCTCAGAGAATAAGAATCCTAAACTTGCAAGACAAGGATGGAAACACTGCATCGCACATAGCTGCATCAAATAAGTGTCGTACTTGCTCTGGTTCTAACTATGACTTACCAAGCTCTTCTCAGCCCACCAGGTAGCGTTTTGCAAGGTAGTTCCGGTTCGGGAACAGACAATAGTACTGTGGGAGAATCAGTGATGCAACCATCGAATTTTCTTTGGTTCTATATTCCAAATACCCTAGCATTTTTAATGGCTTGGGCCTTAACAATTACCCTTCTCAGAATTGTTGCTAAGAATCTCATGCTTTGTCTTTATCCAATTTACTTTCTGATGTGTGTTTGCTATGGTGCTGGATTGTATACCATAGCGCCAATTTATTATGTACTAGTACTTTGCCACATGTTTCACACGTGGGATGAAATTTAGTGGAAATTCATTTTAAGTTACATGTGTAATATAGTGTAATTGTTAATTTTGAAACGATTACATTTATCCAAATTTTTAAAAATTCTTGTAAATAAACTCATCAATTTTCATTATAAGTAAATTTTGTTAACCATTTTATCAATAATATAAGCTATCAAATTTACAATAGTTAGTTATTGAAAAGTTAATTATTAAAAACTATACGTGAACCAACAAATTCAGTAAATTTTCATTAGTTAACAATTTCATCAACAATGAATGCTATCAAATTTATAATACAAAGTTACTAAAAAAACTATGTAATTATGAAAAATGATTTACACCAACAAATCCAATAACATCTAATGATAAGTTATTTTGATAACAATTTAATCAATAAATGAGGTTATCAAATTTACAATACTTAGTTGCTGAAAAAACTATAACGGTTATGAAAAATTTATATATGTATCAAAAAATTTAAAACCACTCATTATATCATTTGTCAAATTATTCCGAGCACGACATTTAAGCGTTGGTTTAAAAAAAACGCATTTGGAATGTGCGTTTTCTTAAGAACAATGTTTTGTGTGAAAACGCAGAAAATCGTAAAGTTGACTTTTTGTCTTTTTGAAAAAACCTTATTTGTTGAGTCTAGTTTCCAAAAAACTCTACTCAGTTCGAGACACGATATTTGAGAGTTGTATTTGTTCACAAAACCAGGAAGTTTAGGTTTTAAGCTTTAAAGAAAGCTTTGTTTGGCGAGCCAATTTCCCAGTAAGCTCTACTGACTTCGATACATGACAATAGAGCGTTGGTTTAAAAAAAAATTCTGATCATTTTCAAATAAATAAATGTTTCGTGCACAAATTGCAGAAAACCGTGAAGTTGAGGTTTTAGACTTTGAAGAAAGCTTTGTTTGGTTGGCAAGCTACTTTCCAATGAGGTCTATACTAACTCTGAAACACGACATCTAAGCATTGTATCACAAATAACGCATTCGGAATGAACATTTTCTCAAGAACAACGCTCTACTCACAAACATGTAAAATCGTGAAGTTCAAGTTTTAGGTTTTGAAGAAAGTTTTTTTTCGCAACCCACTTACTCACTCTGAAACACAACATTTCAGTGTTGGTTTCACAAAAATGTATTTGGAATGAGCATTTAATTTCCTGAGAACCACGTTCTGCACACAAACATGCTAAATCGGGAAGTTGAGGTTTTAGATTTCTTAGAAAACTTTATTTGGCGAGTCCACTTTCCTGTAAACTCTATTCAAATATAATGAAGGGAAACCTAATCTGTACTAATTTTTCAATATATTTCTATGTCATTTTAGTAGTTGTTTTCATGCTCCAATGTAGAAATATTGATAACCACACTGAAAATTTGATAACCTCATTATAGAATTTCGATAACCTCCCTATGAAAGTTTGATAACCACACTGTGAAATTTTGATAACCACACTATGAAATTTTGATAACCTCAGTGTGAAATTTTGATAATCTCCCTATGAAATTTTGATAATCAAACTATAAAATTGTAACCGTGCTATGAAAATTTTGATAAACACAACATGAAATTTCGATAACGTCTCTATGAGAATGAAATTGTGAATTGTGATATCCTCTCTATGTAATTTTGATAACTTCTCCATGAAATTTTCATAACCTCCCTATGAAATTTTGTTAACCTCCAGGAAATTTTGATAAGCACGAATATTGATAATCTCCCTCCCAATGATACTTTGTTAACATTCTTATGAAATTTTGATAACTACACTATAAAGTTTTGATAACCTTCGTACGAAATTTTGTTAACCTCCCTAAGACTCCCTTTGTTTTAGCTTAGCTTATAAGCAGAAGCTGCTTAAAGCCACTGTGAGGGGAGCCCTCCAATGGAAAAAAGCAGTTTTTCCACAATTTTCTATTGACATGTCAGCCAACCAATTAGAGAAGCTGCTTGCATCTAAGGAAGCAAAAGCTAAATAAGATTCTTATACGCACCCAATCGCCCAAACAAAGGGAGTCTAAGAAATTTTGATAACCTTTTTATAAAATTTTGATAACTATACTATGAAGTTTTGATAACCCCCATATGAAATTTTGGTAACCACACTACTAAATTTTGATAACCTTCCTATGTAATTTTGGTTTGATTGTCAGATTATTTCTATGCTTTCAATTTTTGTTCTTGGCTTCTTTGCTTTCTAATTTTACTTGTCCCCTTAAAAAAAAAAACCTCAATATAATACTCTCATACATTTAGTTATAAGGTTTCTTCCTCTAATAGAGGATGGATCAACTTACACATAGTGTAAACAAAATTATTTTACATAATTTTATAACTTAATTTAGGAGTAATATTTTACAAAACCAACCGATTTAATACTCTTTTCAATTGAATCATGCGCATAAAATTCCAAGTCAATCCGATATTTTTTTCATATTGATCGAGATTCCAAGATTTTTCTTATTTCCAACATATATATAAAGGTGGAAAAATATAATGCATCAAACATGTAATTAAACATTTTCAATTAACTTCAAATTTAACATACATGATCTATGAAAAAGCTTTTCATATACCAACAAATCGAATAACATTTAACTATAAGCAATTTTGGTAACAATTTAACCGATAACTGATGTTGTCAAATTTACAATCAGTGGCGCAACAACTCAAACTGACCCCACTCAAATTTGAACTCCTCTTGTAATACATAGATAAATATAGGGAAAATCATCAATTGACTCCACTAAAATTGAAGTTTTACAATATTAACCCTTCTAAAATGAAAGTTTTATATATTAACCCCATTAAAATCAAAATTTTATAGTATTGGCCCTACTAAAAATGTTGAATCTTCTCACATTTAAACCATACTTTTGAAGTATACTTACATATTTTTTCTCACTATTTTCAGTTTAACTTTTTGCAACCACTCTAGTATTGTTTAAAATTATGTATAGAATTTCAATATCCATATATCTATACTCTCTCACCTTTTTTTGCACCATTGTTTTCTTTTTTACTCTCACGAATAAAAAATTAAGCTTTTTTATATAAAAATTCATCATTTTTTTATATGAAAACTTTAGAAAGTTAACATCAATTAAATATATAGGAAACACATAACAATATGATCTAAGAAGCAAAATTGTTAAATTCACATAATATATAACTTTTATTTGACTACTGATTTTTTTTCCAAAAAAAATATGCATTTATTTTTGACCCCACTCAAGAAGATATCTAACTACGCCATTGTTTACAATACTCAATTATTAAAAAAACTATAAAGGTTATGAAAAAAATTATATATGTACTAAAAAATCCAGATTTTTTCATTATATAATTTGTCAAATCATTTCAAGACACGACATTTGATCGTTAGTTTCAGGAAAAAAAAACCATTCGGAATGAACATTTTCTCAAGAATAAATCACTAATTTATTATGAAAACTTTTTGTAAATTTTTTATTTTGATTAGGTTGTGCGCATATGGGTATCGAAACTTTTTTACTTTAAGCTTACTAAAAAAATGTTGTTCACTAACCTTAAATTCTTGATAATTAGAAAACCATTTTATAAAACAAAATGCATGTTATTAATTATCTTACTTGAACGTTATCAAAAAACTTTAAGATGTTATTAATTAACTATAATGCTATCAAATAAATTCAACAACCTTATAACTTTAGTTGTTTTGGTTACCATTTTTTTTATCTAAAGTTATTAAAAAGCTATAAAAGTTATCAATTGGAAATCTTACATCCGGAACGAATATTAGTCATTACTCATAAATTAACCCATTTTTTAATATAATGTTATTAAAGAAGTTATAATGATTATCAAAAAAGTCATAATGGTATATATTAACAAATTCAGCAATCTTATATTCTTAATAAGTAGTAATTTAGTAGCTTTTGATCAATAATGAACATTACCAATTTTTTTTATCTAATTAAGGTAACTAAAAAATGACTTTGAGGTTATTATAACAATTGTAATGCAATAAAAAAAAATTGAACAAACCTTAGATCCTTACTTTTTTAATAATCTTAATTGTTCTGTTTTTATTTATATATATAATGTATAATTTTTTTTTTTTACAAATGAACTAAAGAAATGAACTAAAGAAAAATAAATCTTTTTTTTGTTACAAATGAACTAAAGAAAAATAAGTTTGGCAACGACTAAGGTCGCATAATATATAAATCATTGATACATCGTCGGTGGACTCCACAAGTGAGTTAAAAAATTGACCCATCCATTTCTTAACTAATTATGTAATTAATATTCAAAACTATTCCCTAAAATGACACATTTCAACCCTTCAATCTCGCTTGTGTGTTCAAAATTCAAATATAATTGAACAAAGTATTCATGAAAAATAAAAATATTTCAACAAAGTCCGAATTGTTAATCTAGGAAACACGTGATCCAAATTTGAATATTTGGAGAGAGTAGAATTTTTATGCCGATTATCTTGCAAAGGCCACATATATATGTAAGTTACAGGAGAAATTAGGAGAAATTAGAGTTTTTAACTAATTCCCCATTTGAAGTTAATTTGAAGGTTGGAAATTTGGAAGTTAATGCAAGAGACATAGCTCCGTTGAGAATTATATACCTGTTTTGTACTTTTGTTATTTCTTTCTTTTAGCCAATAACAAATTTAAAAAAAAAATGATAAGGCGGGCAAGACTCAAGAGTTCCATGAGCTATGAAAAACAATCGTAAGATTTTTGTTCCATCTTTTATAGGTTCAAAGATTAAATCGTCCAGAATTTTTTCCTTTAATTATTTTTAAAATATATTTCCATAATTCAAAAAAAAATTAAGATAGATTTAAAATATCTTTTCATAATTTTAAAAAATTAAATATTGGATTTACAATATCTTTCCATAATTAATAAAAAAAGTTGAATGATTAAAAAGAATACTTATTAAAAAAATTATTATACTATAATAAGAAGGGTATTTATGAAATTTCCCAATTAGAATTTTTGAGTTGGTAATTTTATATAGTAGTAAGATAAGATAGTAAGATATACCGTTTTGTGTGTTATGGTTGTTCCTTCCATTTTTGTTTTCTTATTTTTCCGTATCCCTTTTTACCGTTTTCAAAAGACAATAAAATGGATTATTGATTATTTTTAGGTTTGATTAGTCTCTTTCAATTTTATAATTAAGAAAGCTCACAAAGAGGGATTGTAGTTCATAGATTGAGAAGGTTAATTCCAGAACAGACAGATGGACGATAATTTTTCTTACATCTTTTAGACAATTTACAATGATTCATTCGATTAAGTTTCTTCAGCTTGTAAGAATTTCTTATGTAATGTGCTAGCTTTTATTTCCCTGGAAATTTCGGTAAGCCAAAACAAGGCTGTTTTCCATTTTCCATCTCTTTTTTTTCTTATCTCATTCGGTATTCAGAGCTTTGACCTGATTAATCCGAATTCGACCCGCGTCGCACACCTGATTATGGTGGGTGAGTCTCCCAACAAGTGCAGCTGATCCATATTCATCTCTTAGAAAATGGAAAATGGCCGGAAAACTTGTTTGGTGGTAGAGATGGAGAACAAAATTTGGAAAATGAAGTGGAAAATTGGAGAAAGACAAAAAGACGTTTTGATTGTTCCGAGGAAAATTGGAAAACAACGCTGAGCCAATTAATGAGGCCAGACATCGAATCCCATAATTTACAATACATTTTATTTATTTATTTTTCTCATGTGCTGTTCTCTTTTTGTTTGACAAAAGCAAACCCTTTTTTTCCCTTTCGAATCCGCTACTTCCAACATCACCGATCTCTCTATCGATTATATTCTCATCAAACTTTTCAAGGTAATTTCTCGAGATTTTCTTTCATTTTGGGTTGATGGGTAGTTTCAATTTCTTGCTTGGCCCTTTGGGTTTCTTTCTTTCTATGTAAAGCTATGGGTTTCTTTCTTTCTGTGTAAAGCTATGATTTTTTTTAAGGTTTGGGTTGTCTGGAATTTTTTGGAACAAGTATGCGTGTCACTGAGGAAGAAATCTGAAAGAAAGTTGATACTTATATATGTTATTATGCTCCATCAAAGTGCGGACGAATGTGAAGAACAAGGGGTAATTTTTCTTCTACTAGTATTTTGCGACGTGTTTCACACGTGGGATTTAAGTTTGGTAGAAATTGATTTTAAGTTACATGTTGTGTAATATAATGTTTTTGTTAATTTTGAAAATATTAAATTTGTCCAAATAATTCCTAAAATTATTGCGAATAAACTCATTAATTTTGTGTTATAAGTAAATTTTATTAACCATTTCATCAATAATAATAGAACTTATCAAATTTACAATAATTAATTATTGAAAAGTTATATATATTATCAAAATTATACGTGAAACAAATTCAGTAAATTCTCATTAGTTAACAATTTTATCAACAATGGATGCTATCAAATTTATAATGCACAATTACTAAAAAAACTATGTAGTTATGAAAAATGTTTTATACCAACAAATCCAATAACATCTTATGATAAGTAATTGTGGTAGCAATTTAATCAATAAATGAGGTTATCAAATTTACAATACTTAGTTACTCAAAAAATTATACCGGTTATGAAAAAAAGTTATATATATATCAACAAATTTAAAACCATTTATTACATCATTTGTCAAATTATTCCGAGACACGATATTCGAGCGTTGGTTTTATAAAAAATGCATTCGGAATAAGAGTTTTTCTTAAGAACAATGTTTTAGGTGGAAACGCAGAAAGTCGTGAAGTTGATGTTTTTATCTTCTTAAAAAAAATTTATTTGGTGAGTCTAGTTTCCAATAATATCTACATAGTTACAGACACAACATTTGAGAGTTGTATTTGTTCGTAAAACCATGAAGTCGATGTTTTAGACTTTAAAAAAAAGTTTGTTTGGCGAGCCAATTTTCTAATAAGCTTTGCTGACTTCGATCATGACATTAAAGCGTTAGTTTAAAAAAAAAATTCATTCTATTCATTCTCGAATAAATGATGTTTCGCGCACAAACGCATAAAAATTAGTGAAGTTGATATTTTTAGATTTTAAAGAGAGCTTTGTTTGACAAGCCACTTTCCAATGAGTTCTACTAATTTCTAAGCACGACATATGGGCATTGGTTACACAAATAACACATTTGAAATGAACACTTTCTCAAGAACAACGTTTTGCCCACAAACACGCAAAATCGTGAAGTTCATGTTTTAGGTTTTGAAGAATTTTTTTTTTGGTAAGCCCACTTTCCTATGAGTTTACACACTTTGAAACACAACATTTGAGCGTTGGTTTCGCAAATAATGTATTTGGAATGAGTGTTTTCCCGAGAAACAACATTTTGCGCACAAACGTGCTAAATCGGGAAATTGAGGTTTTAGACTTCTTAGAAAGGTTTATTTATTTGTCGAGTCCACTTGCAATACACTATGTTCAAATGTAATGAAAGAAAACCTAATCTACACTAATTTTTCAATATATTTCTACGTCTTTTTGGTAATTGTTTTCATGCTCCAACGTAGAAATATTAATAATCCCACTTTGAAAATTTGATAACCTCATTATGAAATCTGGATAACCACCTTATGAAAATTTGATAACCACACTGTGAAATTTTGATAACCACACTATGAAATTTTGATAAGCGCACTATGAAATTTTGATTACCTCAGTGTGAAAATGTGATAATCTCACTATTAAATTTTGATAATCACACTATAAAATTGGTAACCACACTATGAAAAATTTGATAACCTCCTCATAAAATTTTGTAATCACACCATGAAATTTCGATAACCTCCATATGAGAATGAAATTGTGATATCCTTTCTATGTAATTTTGATAACATCTCCGTAAAATTTTCATAATCTCCCTATGACATTTTGTTAACCTCTCTAGGAAATTTTGATAAGCACAAATTTTGATAACATCCCTCCCTATGAAATTTTGTTAACATCCTTATAAAATTTTGATAACCACACTATAAAATATCGATAACCTTCGTATGAAATGTTGTTAACATCTCTAAGAAATTTTGATAATCTTTTTATGAAATTTTTGTAATTTCTATATAAAATTTTGATAACTACACTGTGAAGTTTCGATAACCTCCATATGAAATTTTGGTAACCACACTATGAAATATTGATAACCTTTCTATGTATTTTTTGGTGTAATTGTCAGATTGATCTCTATTTTGTGTCAATTGTGTCATTACAATATCTTCCTCTTTTATTGGGGAAAATATGTGCATTAGATCATCTTCTGGCAGACTTTACTACTTTATTTCCTTCCACTTCATACATTTCCACCCTGATCGACTTTCTCCTTTGATCATCTTCAAAGTTTTGCTGGATAATTTCATCTTTGATATGATTTCAAGCTTCTGGCAATTGTAAAAGGCTATTCTTTCTAATTTTGGTTCTTAGCTTATTTGCTTTCTAATTACTTGTACCCTTTAAAAAAAACCTCAATATAATACTCTCATACATTTAATTAAGGTTTCTTAATAATTTTTTTTTTAGATACTTAATAATTTAATTCTAAAACATTAATTATAGGATAAATTACATATATATACCATGTGGCTTTGAGTGGAACAAATATGAATCTTAAGGTTTAAATTTTGAGACTGAGTTTAGTTTCTGTTATCAAATCCTTAATAGTAGTTACGTGTCAAAATTTAGACCCAAGGATCAAAATTTACCAAAAGAAAGTTATGTTTGCAGTATTTCATACTTCTTATTAGTAATATCATTATTCATATTTGGAAAATATAAAATATAGTATAACTTTATTTACAATTTCAGTGGGGAAGATTGCCTTCCACCCTTCCCAAATTATTTTCAGACTTTGATTGGCCTTTTATTACTCCTCTTCCACCATTAAGTTCCAAACATGTTTTTTGGTAAATTAACCATTTTTTTCTAAAGGTGTGAAAAATAATGTTATCCGTTGATCTTAAAAATATTCACGTGTGACTGTATGATAATGCGGAAGTGGGTCTTTTCTTAGGATTACGCGCTTATTATGTTTGATTACAAAGAAATCAATGGTAAATAATTGTGGCAAATAAGGATTTCAATTTTTACTCATAGTTTCTGTATCAGGCTATCAGCTACCAGCTATATGCTTTTTTTTTTTTTACGAAAGCTATGTACTATTAATCAGTAACTTAACTTTGAACTTGGATATGGGTATTATGGTTATATCAAGAAGAAGAATAAAGTCCTTAAAAAAATAAATTAAATATAATATAAAAATAATTATGAGAAGTAAATTATTAATTACAATTATAAAAAATTATTAATATCTTTCCAAATTTAAAAAAAGTTAAATATTGAACTTACAATATATTTCCAAATTAATAAAAATATGCTGAATGACTAAAAAGAATATTGATTAAAAAATTATTATACTATAATATTATTATTAAAGGTATTTATGAAATTTTCCAATATTATATATATTTGTTTGTGTCACGCCCCGACCCGAAAGTCGAGCACGGACAACCGCCGTGTCACCTCGAAACACGTGCCGGCCGGTCACGCATTTCAAAGCAACACGAAGCGTCAATATCAGATCAAAGATTAAGAAAACATGAATTAAGTATAAATTTAAAATACTGAAGTTTTCCAATCAAAGTAAGTGCGGATTCGTCAAAATCGACAATAGCAATAAAAATATTTCATCAATCGAAAACAAAGTCAAATCGAAATAATAAATCAATAGACAAGAAACAATGCACGATATTGGCAATGAAAAGAGGCAATGCCAGTGGGACCCGTTATGTAATGAGAAGTACCTCTAAAAGCGGTGAATACAGCCTATACCACCGGCTCGACCACCAAAGGAAACACAGAGTCCTAACTACCCTGAAAACACAGCAAGAATTTGAGGGGGTGAGTACACGAATGTACCCAGTGAGTGAGCCACCCTCAAAAGAGAATCCAAGAGGGTGGGGTGCACTCACAACCAAAACAATTATGAATAAACCAGAGTTATAAAATCAAGTCATAATTCAAAACAAGTTCATAAAAATAATTTATCATTTTCATCAAACAAATGGGCTGCCAATAAAACCTATCCGGAGTGACCTTGGCCCGAGTCAACCTCCAGAACCGTCAGGGGCATTTTCGTCATCATCAAATAATTAGTAAAAACATCATTTTTCTTATTTTCCAAAACAAGCCCGTTCCCCTGACGTTGGCCTGGGTCCGGTACTGCGTGGTGGCTGCAGCACACCCAGTTTAGCTCCCCCATGCACACGCCGAACCGGTGAAAATATATGGCGTGTCGGGCCTGGAGCGACGAACCATGTGGATCCAAATCAAACCATGGTCCGCCAAGTGAGTTCAACTACTAGCTAGTATAACCACCAACCCAAGCCATACGTACTCGCTGGACCGCGCCAGTCCACAAGTCCTCGTATGCTTATCAACAATTCAAAATTATATTCACAGGTAATTCATGCACCCAAAATCATTTAATAAAACAATTCGTAAATCATATAAATAAAACAGTATAAAACAGTTCCTCAACGGTTCTCCGTTGAGGACAACCCACTCACAGTTCAGGGGACTCGTACACCCCCATAGCCTATCCACTGTGAGCCTAGCCGATGTCTCGATCAGTGCCTCATGAGCCGTCTGATTGAGAAGCACATCCATCACAAGGAAAATCATTAAAACCAGGATCATAATCAAAATCATAAACCAAAATAACAAACAAAAATATCAAAACAGTCATTTAAAACAGAATAAATCACATAAAAAAAACCATAACCCAGACCCCATGATCTCACTTAAAGGATCTTAATCTGTCTATATAACTCTATCAGGGTTATATGACACGTTTCAGATTCAAAATATGCTTTCGTGGGCTCAATTGATCATTTCTAGCCCATAGGGGCAAAACTGTAATTTCATTCGACAAAGGGCAAAACAGTAATTTTTCATGATAGGGGTAAAATCGTTATTTTACAAATCAGGGGCATTATCATCAATTAGGATACTCATATTCATAATCTACACAATTAAATTCAAAGTACAAGGTTAAAACTGTAAATTTAACCTTCTAAGGGTAAAATGGTAATTTATTCATTCTTAGGGTAAAACGGTAATTTTATGCCCATACAGATACAATGTACATATTCGTAAATCCTTACATGACCGAATGGGTCAAATTCTCTCATTTCCACCATTAATGGTAAATTCGTAAGTTTGATGACTAAGGGTCATAATAGTAATATTGATAGGTCGAGGGTAGCACAGTAATTTTACCCAAAAGGTTCTTTAAGGTAGCTTTCCAATCCTAAATATGCGATCTTAAAGTTTAATTATCAAACCCAATTTACTAATTTCTCAAATTAAGTTATAACCTTTCTTTTCTCTTTTCTTTAAAATTGGGCCTAGCCCATTCTTTCTTTCTTTCTTTCTTTCTTTTTTTTTTTTTTTAGATTTGATTGGGCCTGGTAAGGCAAGGCAGCTGGGCCGCGCGCTGGCCTAGCGTGCCTGGCCTGGCGCGCCTGGGCCACGCCTGGGGCAGGCCCATGGCGCTGCCATAGGCCAAATTGGCCTATAGCCACCGGCCAACACTCATGGCCACCGGAATCTGGATTTTCCAGATTCCGGTGAACCCCAAAATATTATTTTCAGCCTCATTTTGCCAAACTTCACCCATGTTTCACCAAATTTCATCATTCTAACAAACAAAACACACTCCCATACTAAATTCAAGCATTAACAAATTTTCCAAACATCAACTTAACAAGAAATTGAAGAATTCCATAATATAAATCTTAAATCTCACTTACCCAAAATCCAATTGTTAGCTCCATTGTTGTTTTCCTCTTACTTCCAAGTTCCAAGCTTCCCAAAGTACATTTCAATCCTCCAATCCACAAGATCACATTAGTTTCCAAATTAAAAGCAACACTTAGCCAAGAAACTTCAAGAAATTCAACTCACCTTTAAGATTTAACAACACCCACTTCATAGCTCATGAATATGGAATCCAAAGGCCCCAATTAGAAGATTTTGACAAGTGTATTTCATTCCTATAACTGCATGAAGATTGGGTCCAAAAATTGCAATTGAATTTGAAGTGTGGGAGAAGATGTTTTCGGTGGAGAGAAATGAGGAAGAAGAGAGTTGAGCCGATGAAAGAGAAAAGAAATGAACAAAGCCTTTTTATTTTCCAACACATGGTTTATTGCTCAATAGTCACCCTTTAAGTTCTATTCCTCTTCAACTTAATCCCCAATTGGCAATTAAAAGAAATAAGCTTAGTATTACAGTTTGACTCTTCTTGATAAAAAAACGAAGATAAAGGCTATAAGGACATAATTCATAAGGCAAAGGATTAATTTAATTTTTCTTTAATTTAGTACACTCGAGTTAAAAGCTCAATTGGTATGTGTATCGTACATGTATCATGATTATGTGTTCAAGTCCCACTGCATGTAAATTGTATGCGAGTTTTGTCCGATTTTATATGGACTTTGTGCTCCTTTACCTAGCCTCGCTTAGTGTGTTACCTTTATTAAGGTAATAGACGTAGTTTGTAGTTGTGATATTTCTCCTTGAATTGTTTGAGTATAAAGAGATATATTTGATTATGATTTAGAAGTACTTTTGATTATTTTATTTCCGAAATATATCTTTAATGTAATTATATCATAAGAGGATATTAAACCTTAAAAGATTAAACATTTTTTTTTTGAAAAAAGAATATTTTGGACAATTCTACTCAAATTTTGAAGTGTAGAGTTACATGGTTTGCATGCTTTTACAGTTTTACCATGAATATGGGTATTAGATTATGTCTACGAAATTTCTTTGTATCCCTTATTTAATTCAAAATATTTTATTGTACAATATTTTCACTATCTCTTTTGATCTTATGTTGTTGATATTAATTATTAATTTACAATTAATTATTGTTGATTAATAAAGTTAGATGTAAGTAAGTAGTCAAGATAAGTAGGGGTTATACATTTTTTTTTTGCCATCAAGTAGGGGAAAAGAAAAGGGAAAGCGTTCTAAAATACGGGAACATAAAAGTATCAAATTAAATTTTAGTTGATTTAAGCTAAAGAATGTATTGTAGATTTTATCACCCATGTTTTCTTTTCTCAACTTATTAATATTTTTTTTTAGAATAGATATTAATAAGTTAAGAACAAAACGTAATAATAATTTGTAGATTTAAACCAATGAACATATTTGTTATGCTAATTTTCTTTTTGAAGAATATTACGTTATTATTAACTTATTAAAAAAATATCAAACTTTTATAAATAATTTTTTAAGTAGAAAAATATTAAATATTTATCTAATATATGGATTTAGAATATCTTTCCACAATTTTAAAAAATAAGATTATAGTGGATTTAAAATATCTTTCATAATTAAAAAAAATGTTTAATGACTAAAAAGAACACCAATAAAATAATTATTATATTACAATGCTAAGGGTATTTATGAAATTTCCCAATTAAAACTTTTGAGTTCGTGATTTTATATAGTATATATTAAGATAAGATAGTAAGATAGTAAGATTATTATTGTTTTCATCAATCATTTGACAGTTAGTTACGGAAACTTGACTTAGGTACCTAAATACCCATTATGGAACTTGATACTTTGAAAATGAATAGATTTTAATATATCTTCATACACCCCATAATTTCCCCTGAAAGATTCATGCTTAAAAATGCTCTGTTATATCCCCGTTCAACTGTAAATAGATATCTAATGCAATGATGCCATCATGTTTTGGTTTCAATTGTAGCATTGTCTGCTGAATTGGTGATGGTCTGAATCTGATAATATTTGTATGTCTAAGTGATGTCATTGATTTAAATTAGGATACAGGTATCAGCGTTTAATGTTCTCAGCATTTCAAAACATGCTTGCAGGAATCTGTTGAGAATTTTGAGCAATGACCAAGAAAACTTTAATATCCCAGATTACATATGCTTTTCAATTATATCTTGGTGTGAAAATAAACTTAAATTGAGAAATAAATGTGCTCATTCCTTTCCCTTACTCATAGTTGCTTCCATAATTGAGGTAAGGTTTAGAAACATAACTACCTTAACTGCAATCAGGGTATTCAACCATGTCAATGAATGACACTCCACCTTCTATATTTAACTTTCTTCAACTCCTTGAGTTTTGCTGATATCAATTTTTTAGGTAAAGAATCACAAGCAGGTTATCCTCATTATCTAAATCTACCATTTGTAAACCTTTTGGCTTCAAGATGATCCTGCTTGTAACCCTTTTGGTTTCAAGATGATCCTGCTTTAGCTTTATGTCATATACACTTGTATTACTTGAAACTGTAACTAGCATGCCTAATACTTCTCTTTGAATTCTGCCATCAACATATTTCTTGTTAGTCTATTTTCTAGTTTATATTGCTTGTACTTCTATATGTGAGACTTAGACATGATCAATCTTCTACTTTGTTGTATTACTGATTGCTGCTTTGTAGTTGGTACTTATAGATGTTTCTTCAAGCTTAATTTTAATGATCACAAAGCTAACACTAAACAACACATGACCATGTTTTAGCGCCTGCCTACTAATCTTGTAAGATAGCTGAAAATCCGATGTCTGACTCGGGTACCCTGTATCATCAAATTTGTAATGTCTACAAATTCTCATTATCTGTACTATATATAAAACTACGAATAAGGGGAAACTTTATGTTTTCCGATTATACCCTTTTTTTCAAATATATTTCTAAATTGCCATAACTAGGTAATATTTTAATTATTCCATTATTAAAATAATGGAAATTTAGATTATCCACATTAATTAGGATCCAACGTGGCCAATAGGAATACTCCACATCATCTGTAGCATCTAAATTTTCGTCCAAAACATTCTCCAAGTCAGTTTAGGAGAAAATCAATTCTGTCCAGAAATTTCAAGGGCAAAATCATCCACCAGAACGGAAGAATTAGGTCTCGAGGTAAATATAAAAGTTGTAGGTCTTGAAATCCTCTTTTCAACGGTACCTTATTTGCATTTTTCTGAGCTCTGCATCAAAAGTTATAAATTTTCTTCCAAAACTGCTTTTGTGAAATCCTCCTTTAAATAGGATTTAACAATGCTGCATCAAGGATGAATCAATTACTGCATCATAATTACTGATTATGATGGATTCCTTCTTTGGGCTTCCATATTAACGAATTGGGTCTAAGAATATCAGATTTAACTTTCAAGATATCTGGCTTGGCAATTTGGGCTTCATGAATTCAAATGTGCCTAATGGGCCTACTAGCCGAAATGAGACAAAATCAATAATTTCTCCAAATCTATACTATATATAACAGTATGAATAATGAGAAATTTTATGTTTTCCGATTGTACCATTTTTTCAAAAGTATTTCTAAATTGACATTACTTAAAATTAGACTATTATGTTATATATATATTATTATATTATTATTGGCCAACCCAATTTCTACTGTATATATTATTATTTATTTATGATTTAATGTTAAGTTTAAATCTTACTCAAACTATTATATATATATATATATATCTAACTACTTATCCAAATTATTAACGATGATAATAAATATGTAGCGAAAAAAAAACGATAATGATGAATATATGATTGTTGCATTTGTAATTTTGGTATCATTTTTCTTAAATGTATGTCCATAAGGTATGACCATGAAAAGAGTTTGAATTTTTATTTTTCCATTTTAAAATTTCAGTTATTTTTGCAGTTATAAAAACAACTACCATCTAGGTATGGTATTGATAACTTCTTGTCATGCTTTGGGAATTTCATTTTCTTTTATCACTCTTTTTAACTTATTTTGTTCATTATTTTCATTACTATGTTTGATGATTGCTTAAAACGATTTTTCAAACGAGTTGGATTTTTAAACGTATAATCATACTATAAGAACTAAACCGGAGTTGAATTTTTAAATGTATAATCATACTATAAGAGTTAAACCGGATTAGATTGCCAAAAATAAAAGCTAAAAAAAAAGTAAATTATTTTTTTCATTTTTTTCACTACTATATTTGATGATTTCTTAAAACGATTTTTAATAGAGTTTAAAGGAGCTGAATTTCTTATGAAGAGCTTACTATGAATGATTTATATAGTACTAAATAGAGGAGTTCAACCTGATAGAAATTATCGAAATTTCATACTATAGCATCAAAAAATTATAGGGAGATTAACAAAATCTCATAAGGAAGTTATCAAAAATCATAGGAAGATTACAAAATTTCATAGGAAGGTTTATTAAAATTTCATAGTTAGGTTATCAAAATTTCATATGGAGTTTATCACAATTTCATAAGTAATTATCAGAATTTCATAGCGTGATTATCAAAATTTAATAGGGTAGTTTACAAAATTTCATAAAAATATTTAATCGAAACATGTTGTGCCACGTTCAACGCACGTGAAAGTTAAAACTAGTAGGCTATAAATAGCTTCCTTCTTCCAAAACCTTGTTCCCTAAAACATTCACTTAGGTAGGGAACTCAGGGCTTTGATCATTACTTAGACCAAGTATTTCCTTATATGTGCTTTAGAGATATCTAATATTCATGTCTTTGCTTAGGATCAGATTGAATTTTTCTGCAATGATTTGGCATGGTTAATGTGACATGCAGACCAGAACTATTTTGCTAAACTAGATAGCAAATGTAGTGAGTTCTAGTCTTAAGAAATAGTCTTAGAAATAGGCATTGGAGGGCTACAAACCAGTATAAGAAGGCAATATACTTCTTAGATTTGTTTCTTATCAGAAATTACAGGAGATGCATATGCATATATGATATTTACAAATTAATTGAACACCTATGAAGATTTTTTGGAGTTACCTAACATTCTTTCTCAAATTTCTAACTCTTAGCAGGTGAAAAAGATCAAGTAGCTTCCTTGGATCAATATTACCTGATTTTGTGAATGATGCACTAGATCCAGACGACCATCATGTGCTTCATAATGCTATTTCAGCGGGAGTTAGAAGGTAAAGCACCTTCTAACTGTTTTAATTAATTTATAGCTCATTAGCACAATAAACAACTTTGGTGGTGAAATATCTATATCTATATACTATATAAGTCTAAACTTCAAAACCATTGACCTGAAATATCTAAAATAACCTTTTTAATTTTAAAAGTTTAGTATTCATTTAAAGGGTAAACATGTATTTATCAAATTAAACTTTTAAGATTCAATATGTAATTTCATTTATCAATTAAATTAAATATATTATTATATTAAAATTTATAATTTCTTTTACCGCACCCTTATTTCAATTAATTTGTAATTCCTATGTAATATATATAATAACTAAAATACTTACATTAATTAAATGTAATACTATAATAACCAAAATACTTACATTAATTAAATTCTTAGGTATTTTTTTTAATTCAAATTCTTTGGTATTTGTGCAAATGTATTGACTAAAAAGAAATATTGTTTTGTTGGCCAAAAAAAAAGAAATATTGTTTTGTTGGCCAAAAAAAAAGAAATATTGTTTCCTTAATAATAAATAAATTGGATCTTAATATCTTTTATATTTTTGAAATTTTGTTTGACATTGATCTAATTTAATTTAATAAATCAACCACTAATGTTCAACTAATTTTTTTTGGTATAGTTCTATATATATAATAGTAATGTGTTGTATCTTATTCACTACAACTTTGTTAGTAATCTTAGACTTTAAAAAATTAATAACATTCACCATTGATAAATAAATCGGATCTTTAATATCTTTTATAATTTTGAATTTTTGTTTGACATTGATCTAATTTAATTTAATAAATCAACCACTAATGTTCAACTACTTTTTTTGGGTATAGTTTTATATATATAATAATAATGTATTGTATCTTATTCACTACAACTTTGTTAGTAATTTTAGACTTAAAAAATTAATAACATTCACCATTGATAAAGTTATTAAGCATGTAAGG
>AWUE01015488.1:0-31181 GCA_001974825.2 Corchorus olitorius | reverse complement strand
CTGTGAGACTAGCCGGTGTCTCGATCAGCACCTCAGCCGTCTGATTGAGCACGTGCAACACAAGAAAATCGTTAAAACCAATATCATAATCAAAATCGTAAACCAAAGTAATAAACCAAATCAGTCAAATAAGATAGAATAAAATCAGAAGACACACATAACCCAGACCCACGGTCTAATGTTGAGGAGTTTAGCGTATGACATACTATGTTTCGGGACAAGTTTCAGAGTCGAAACACACTTTCTAAGGCTCATTTGTTTATTTTAGGTCTACAGGGGCAAAACGGTAATTTTATTCGACAAAGGGCAAAATAGTAATTTTTCATGATAGGGGTAAAATCGTAATTTACCAATCAGGGGCATAATCATCAATTAGGATACTCATATTCGGAATCTACACAGTTTAATTCAAAGTACAAGGTTAAAACTGTAAATTAACCTTCTAAGGGTAAAACGGTAATTTTATGCTCATACAGGTACAACGCACATATTCGTAAATCCTTACATGATCAAATGGGTCAAATTCTTTTCTAAGGGCAAAGTTGTAATTATCCACCTCCGAGGGTAAAATGGTCATTTCAATATTATTGGTTTCACAACGTACATATGAATTCATTGATGTGAGCAATGTAGTCAAATTCTCACAATTCCACCCTTAAGGGTAATTTCGTAAATTTGATGATTAATGGGCATAACTGTAATTTCATTGGTCAAGGGTAACATGGTTATTTACCCAAAAGGATCACTACGGTAGCTTTCCAATCCTGAATGTGCGATCTTAAAGTTTAATTACATGTATCGCTCTCTTTGCCTATTAAGGGTATTATGGTAATTTTACTTTCTTAGAGTACGGTGACATTCCTTACTTGTCATAGTTGTTGACCCTAGTCGGTCGGATTCGAAATCGCACCTCGATGGAACAGATTAGTACACTTTTACTAACTTGGGGTAGTATGGTAATTTACGCACTCAAGGGTAAAACAGGAATTTGTGCTCGTATGAACATTACGAAGTAATACGATAATTGTTTAGATTTATTAATGCAACTCATATTGTCAAAATTGTTAAATTCATTTTCAAAGGGTAGTTTTGTGATTTAAAAATCTCAAGGGTAATTTAGTAACTTTACCCGTCCAAGGGTAAAATAGTAATTTCATTTTTTTAATTCATTGGACCCAATTCTTTATTCCAAATTTCTCTTTAATTTCCCTTTAATAATTATTTTTCCTTTTCCTTCCCTTTTATTTTTATTTTTATTATTATTTTTTTCCCTTTCCAGATAGCCCCAAGCCTTTTGGACCTTTTATTTTATTAATATATATTTAATTTTTTTTTTTAGGCTTGGGCCCGGGCATTGGCCCACGCCTGGCCTGGCGTGCCTGGGCCAAGCTCAGGCCCGCGCGCCAAGCCTGGCACTTGGGCCACGCCTGGCCGGCCCAAGCGGCCTTTCACCCTTTTTTTTTCTCTTCTTTCTTTCTCCTCCCTCCTCCCTCTGACACCGGAATCTGGAAATTCCAAATTCCGGCAGCCCCAAAAACTTTAAAATTTTGATCTCTTTTTCATCAATTCTCATCCCAAATTTATTTCAAATTACTCCAATTTTGAACCCACACATTAATCATGCTTCCAATCATCAAATAACACTAAAAGAAAGAGATTCTTACCAAAATGAAGGTATAACTCTTGGTTCTCTTCTTCACTTCCTCTTCAAACTTAATTTCAATCCTCAACCATAGCATTTGCATTTCAAACCTCCGAAAATCACAGATGCAATTACAATCTAATCTTTAGAAACAATTTAAACACAATGAAATCAAAGGAAAACTTTTCTCACCTTGAACTTTGATTACCCTTCAACCAACCATAAAAGCATAACCCAAAACCATGTAATTGAATAATTTGAAGAGAGGTTTTGATCTCCTAACTTGCATGTTAATTTCCATGTAGAATCCTTGAGTCATTGAGGGTGAAAATGCATTTTGGGTGGAGAGAAGAAATGGGGAAAAAAATGTTACGGGAAGATGAAAAGAAGAATTTATATGATTACCAATTATTTTGAGTTGGCAAAATTTCCCTCTAGCCCCTATTAATCTTTAGTTTCCTTTCAATGTAGTCCCAAAGCTTTCCATTTATTTCACTTGCATTCCCAAAGTTAATTTCTTTTTACTTCAAAATATAATTTATGGTACCAAGAGTATTTATATGGTATTACACTAAAGATGTAAGATATCAATTAAGAATATAATTAAGGTTGTTAAATTTGTTGATAGCATCATGCCTCGGTCCTAAAACGTCTTTTTTAGACATCTAATAAAGAAACATGTCACTCGATAAGTCTTGGTCCGAAAACGTCTTTTTTTATGCATCTAATAAAGAACATGTCAATTGATATTTGATTAATAATACTATCTATGTAACAACACTTAATTAATTCTAACTAAATTTATCTGATTAAACATAAAAGTAATAATAAAATGCAATAGATGTAACATAAAATGAAGAAAAAATATTGTAAGTTTCTTTACAACTTTGCCTTAATTGATTTTATAAAAATTTCGAAAGATTTAGTTTGAGGTGAAAACGAATTAATTTTGCAATAGAATATGAAATCCAAAAATAGAAGAAGAAAGAAAAATCGAGCTTTCTATATTCCAAAAACGATACTTGTTGCATTCAATTAAAAATAAAAAGCTGATTCTCATCAATTTCAAGAGTTTCATAGTTTGAAATTTTAGATAAATTTCAATTGTTAAACCAATAAATTTTCGTACGTATCATGAATATTGGTGAGAAGTTCTTCAAAAAGGGTTTAGAAGAGAAAGAAAATAAGATGAAAAGAGAAAGGAAACAACCTTAAAAGTATTTATTATTCCCTCCATTATGGATTAATTAGGTTTAAGTAATTTTAATGAGATTTTTTTTTGTACAAGTTAGAATATAGTAGTAGCATTCAAAACTTATTTGATAGCGAACATTATAGTTATTTTTATATAATCTTAAATAGTTTTAAGTAAGAAGATTCATAACCTTTTTTTTATATAAAAAGTTACTAAAATCATCCAAGAGCACAATTAGGTTTGTAGAGAGCATTATAACTATTTTAATACCTTTTATAATTTTTTTAGTAATTCTAGATTACAAGATTAATAACATTCATAATTGACGAAAATTATTAAAAGTAATAAAAACATAAGGTTACTGAATTTGTTGATAGGACTATAGCTTCTTTTTTTTTTATAATCTTCGCAACTTTTTTTACTAATCTTAGATATGAAAATTATACTCCTCATTAAATTGATAAAATGCTACTAAATTTATTAAAGATGTTAGGTTACTAAATTACCTTATACTATAAAAATTTTTATATCCTTTATAACTTTTTTAACAACCTTAAAGAAGAACATTGGCAAATGCCATTATTGATAAAAGGCTACTAAAATTACTAACAATATAAGGTTAATTACTGAATTTATTGATAATATTCAAAAACCTTTGATAATTTAAATAGCTTTTTAATGAACATTTGATGAGGAAATTGATAATCTTATTCTTATTATTTTTTTTTTGCATCAGAAATCGATAACATTCTTAATTGATTAATGTTTAACTTTCATTCTTAATAGCCCTGTAGTTTTTTTAGTAAATTCAAATAAGAAAATTGATAACCTTCCTTCATTATTGAAGATAACCATAATTGTATAATAATTTAAGTTTTTTTTTTCAGTTCAATGAGATTAATTATTTCAAATCTCTGTAAACTAAATGACCAGATTTTGATGATTAATTAATCAAAATTTATGAAAATGAAAACTACGCATGTGTGGAATATATGATTTATGCTTTAATATATATATATATACATCAATCAGTCTCAACTACAAAATTTAATCACAAATTTAGGCAAAAGTTATAAAGTAGTAGAATTTACAAGATATAAGTCATGATTTTTTTTGAAAGGCAGTTTAGAATTTTATTCAAGTAAAAGAACAACATAGACCAGCAGACCTGCTACACAACAGAAGCAAACACTAATAAAACAACAGCACCAAAATCAGACACCAATTAAATATAAGATGCTAAGAAAGGCAGCTCACGATTAATACCACTCTTAGCTAATTCATATGTTTTACCATTCACCTCCCTAAACACATGAACAATCTTGAAATCTCTAATATTATTTTTGAGCTAAGATATAAGTCATGATTATATGACATTATTGCAGGGAAGAATTTTACAGCTTTATTGAGGCAAGAGTTGAACATTTGAATGATCTAATTATGCCCTAAACACGTTAACATGGGCTTTCAATGAGTGCAAATATTTTGGCTTATGGTTTTAATAAATTTTTTTCTTTTTTTAATTTTAAGTTTTAATTCTTTGCCATTAATATTTTTTTAAAGTAAAAGCTCGGTAAACTTTCATTAAGAAATATCACGATTACAAAAACACTCAGAAATACAATGTCTCCAAAGTTTCTTTTTGCCCACACCCGTATCAAGTCGAGTCAAAGTATGAGCGCATATCTTTGCCTTTAATATTAATATTGATGGATGAAATGTTTTATTGGCTATCAGTACATTTTCCATTAAATCCTCTTCTTCATATATCAAACTTACAAACTATTTTCACTAGCTAGTTACTTTGTAACAAAATGGTAGACAATTAATTAAGGTTTAACTTTAAGCCTTTAAGCTGGTGGGTGACATATTTATATAGCAAATTAGTTGATTATGTTGAAAAGCAAAATCATTAAAGCTAAAGATAAATCAACCATGCTTCCATTTAATATATTCAAATCATAAGTAATATATATAGAAAATATCATAAAGCATACAATTCCAGCATATATTACATAATAAAGCCATAATGTTTTAAATATTAAATGATAATAATAACCAAATAAGAGGGACACATAAATACATGTATTTATTTATAGAGAAGATATATAAATTTACAAATAGGTCAGAAAGAACCAACTAAAGCTCCCGAAGTTTTATGCAGTTCCAGTGAACAATATAGGTGCAATCACTGTGATTACATTCAAGAGCCAGATCAAAGCAGAGGTTACCGCATTTATTGCATTCTGGATAAAGATGGAGTTTCTGGACAAAAGTGAGAGGATGTGGATGACCTTCCCATTCCTTGTAGATGCCCCCTGGCTTGATAAATGAGTACTCGCCAACAACACATTTTGAATGAGCTGAAGTGTTGCAGATTTCACAAAAAGTAAAACCAATGGCTGGGATTCCTTTCTTTCTCACAGATATCACAATAATAACATTCTGAATAATTGCTATTATCGCGATAAGTGAGCTTCAAAGGATGTTCATCACACTTGTGTCGAACTATCAGTGGTAGTTTCATGCCGTCTTCATGCAAATTAAAATTGCACCTCTTGCATCTGTATGTATAATTACCTAATATATTACCACAAACATTACATGATAATATTTCCTTTGGGGATAACCCAAATAATAATAGGGAAGGGGGTTTTCATGTCCCTGGTGTTTGGGGAAATCAGACAATGAAGCACATCGAAGGCAAAAGCATCCCCCGATGCTACATTCAGCACATTTGTAGGCAAAACCATTGGTATAAACATGACAATAACCACATCTGAATATGCCCTCTGAAGTAAGTTGGTGAAGCTTTTGGTGAATGTGAAACCAGATATGCTTCTTCCTAGGTAAGGCAACACAAGACTTGTGGAGAAAGAAATCACATTGTGATTGTGAACAATAATAATAAGAAGTCGATCTTGAGATGGATAGCGTGCAACCATCACATTGCTTATTATTATCATTCTCAATCTCTCCTTCTTCACCCATTAATGTCAAGACATTTTTTTTTTGAAAGGCAAATTTTATTAATAATAAGACGAGTGATTAAAAATCACTATGTAAATATGAGTAATTACGAAACAACGCAACCCGTAAAAGGACACAAAAAAAGATACACCTGAACAACGAACAACATACAAAACACCACGATAACAACTTACACCAGAAGGTAATCCTAAATCACTAAACCAATCCCAAGCACTCACCAATTAAAATGCACCAAAATAGTCACCACTAACCCATCAAAACAGTCACCACTAACCCTCTTCCTCCATAGCCATTAATTTATTTAAAATAAAGCTATCATCACCATCAAAAGAGATGCCCAACATTTTCTCAACTTCCAAGGTTGCTTGGGCTTCCTCCATCAAGATACGATTTCTGTTACGGAAATCACCATCTGAAAGAGAATCATTGGCTACTTCCCCTTTTTGTTGCTTTAGTTTCTGTGACTTTGCTCTTTGTAACTTAAGCTTCTTATTTAACTTTTTACTACGTTTCTTATTTTTCTCCAGCAGATTACTAAACCAATCTTCCTCAATGTCTTCTTCAATATCCTCCAAATCTCTGCTCTTCCTTCCACTACCCTTCATTCTTTGACTAGGAATCTGCTTATCATTGAGAATATTATCATCATTTGACCCATCCTTGTCACCATCAAATCCCACTAACCCATCAACATCTTCGTGCCCTTTTAAATTTCCATCACACTGAGTATTAGAAGTAGCTTCAATATTTTGCACTGCAATAACATTTTCAAAATGTTGCCTATCGTCATTGGGAAGCTCAAAATTAGAATTCGAAACAGCATCCTGATTCGAAGAATCAGCTTCAAGATGCTGCCTATCATCATTATAATGCTCAAAATTTAAATTCGAATCAGAAACCTGATAAGGTGAATCAGCTTCAAGTTGTTGCAAATCATCATCAGAAAACTCAGTATTTGAATTCAAAAGAGGAATCTGGTCAGGTGAATCAACTTCAAGATTTTGCCTAACACCATCAGCAAACTCATTATTTGAATTCGAATTAGCAACCTGAGAAGGAGAATTACCACTGGGACAACAATTAGCAAATCCAATTCTGCAGTTACCATAGCAGTTATTGAAAGAAAAAGATTCAACTGAGACTTTAATGGTGAATACTTCACCGGCAATAGAAACGTTGATCTCATCCGGAATGTGGAACTTATTTTTAACTAGCACAAGAACTCTGCCTGTATTCAAATATTTCTTCCTAGCAGTAACTTCATCCAAAGTAACCACCTCACCCCATAAACCACCAATAGAGAAGAAAAATCGTTATTCCATGCATGAAGAGGAATTTCAGAAAGGTTCAACCAGAATAATTTTGACTGACAAACATCACTAGCCTTCCAAGGACTAACATTGACAAACCAATTTAGCAACCACTCATAATCTAAATCAAGGGCCAACAACATCTCTTCCTTACTTTCAAAAGTAATAAGAACCATATCACCTCCCATAATGGTGACAGAAACTTTGGTGGAAAGGCCATCAGAAAGAAGCTGATCATCAATACCATTAATCGTATCTGGAAATCTGACAATACCAACTGCACTTCTCTGCAATCTATCAATATCACTTTGTTTAGGACTATAACTAAGAGAAATTGAATTTTTAGCAGCACCCTTACTTTCAAGTTGATCTTGTTTCTGAGAATTGACCTGCAACGCTTTATCTCCACCAATCCCCTGGATGTCTTGTGAGATTGAAATTTCCTGCAATTTATTAGGTTCTTGATTCTTGTTCAAACCTTTAGCTTCAATATTCCCTCTTTCATCATGAACACGATTGCTTTGGATATGTGAATCCGAGCCACCTCGACCTCTAGCCTTGAAACATCTGATTTTGAAACTACCAATCCATATTTGATTGAGATAATATAAAATCCTTTCCACATCAAAACAGTTCAAGAATCTCACAAAACCAAATTTCTGCCCTTTTGAATTTCTTTTAGCGGGAATACAAACATCAATAACCTCTCCATAGCAATAAAAAACATCCCAAAAATGTGAAGCTTTCCAAGGATCAGGAAAATTAGTGAAGTAAAAAGAGACGCCCATAGAATCAAACTCATCCGAAAAATACTGTTGAGAACCAGATGAAGCACAACGCCAATAAGAATTTGAAGATCTCCAACGATTCATCTTCAAAAAATTTAATCCAAGAATTTATGCTTACTCATGAAAGCCGCAAGGGTAGAAAATATTTACTTGATCAAATAGATGGGCAATCATCACAAGTGGTGGGTGTGTGAGAGGCAGAGACAGCAGGGTTTGGGGGGCGGCATGGAGGGGCCTACTTCTTTAGCTGTTGCACTGGAGAACAATAATGCCAAGACATGTTGATCATGGCAGCAATGCTTTCCATTTTCCATTTAATCGGCCTCTTCTTCATTTCTTGTTTGAGGAAGGTGAAAGAGAAAATATAGATGAAGTCGATGATACAGAGGCAAGTTTTTTCGATTCAGGCTCGGGTAGTGAGCAAGTGGTATTTGATATGTCACAAACAGCTGCAACGGCTCAATTCCGATTAGAGATTGTTATATCTTTGTGGAATAGTTATAGGCAAAATTGATATATCGTAAATTATTATCGAAGGATTTTATTAGTTGTTTGATATATTGTAAATTGATATATTGATGTATTTTAGTTACTTTGATTTTATTATTATACTATATACAGTTTCTTGATTTTTTAAAACAATTTTTCATTTTAAAAAAAAAAGAAAGAAGAAAACAATTTTTCATAGTCATGAACCAAAAGTTGTCCTGTTTTTAATATGAATAGTTATTTTGCCAATTACTCATAGAAAATAGTCACCATGATTTTTCTTATCCATGGCAAAATTTGGCCATTTCATTTTCATAAACCAAACAAGTTTTCTAGAGAATAAAAAATGCAACTCTTAAAAAATCATGTATCAAACAAGTTTTCTAGAAAATGGAAAACAACAAATGAAAACAGATTTTAACAAATGAAAATGGAGATGGAAAATGGAGAAAGTAATAAGTCAAATGGGGTTGCATCAGTCAAATCTTTATTATTCTTAACAAATAAAAAACATTTCCACCCTGAAGAAGAAACTAATCAATATCTATCTAACATTGAACATGGTCAAAAGTCTCCACAAATGGGTAGCAAAAACATGGTCAAAAACTCAAAAGTCTAATTAAATTGCAATTTAATATGTCTAATAATATTTTTTGACCATGTTCAATCTCAAATTTAGTTAGGGCCACTTTCTCTTTCAGAGTGATGAAAATATTCCTACCTTCAACTTGGTAATGGATTCAACAAAGATGTATTTCTAAAGGGGATGCTAGTTCCACAAGTAATCATAAAGTGGGAAAATCAGTTATGAACCCTTTTGGATTTCTTCTGTTCTATGTTCTAAATGGCATATCATTTTTCATGGCATGGATCATAATAATTACCCTGCTTTCAGTTGCTGCCAAGAGTCACTACACCAATTAAGGCCTTTAACAACACTTGCATTATGTTGTAAAATGCACAACAAGCGTTTTTAAAGAGCAAAGGCAGCACTTTTACATGTGTTTTATCTGTCCCCGTCGCCTTTTCTCTATAAAAACACTTATATAGGTATGTAGCATTACTTTGAAAAATGTTGTTAATTATGATGTATAGCTACACTTATACACCCTTTTAAAACATCTTTCAAAGTGTTGTCAAATTATATGATATACAACATATTTAAGTGCTTCTAAAGGTCATTTATAGAAGCGCACACACCTTTTGAAAACATTTCAGAAATGTGACCAAAACATGTAAATTATAACATATTAAAAGTGTTTCCAAAAGTCATTTATAGAAACACAATGGTATAAACTAAATACAATATTGAAATGCTTCTAAAAGGTAATGATAATTAAAAATAATAATAATAATGAAACACTTTTTCTATATAATATAATTGTGAAATTCTCTAAATTTCAAACAGTTAGATTACATTACTGTAACAAGCCATACAATACTCATTAAAGCATTCTATCCTAAATAAATTAGGAAGAAAATAAGAATAATAGTTCATTAGAACACATTATTTGGCATTGTTACAGAAAATCTAATTGATAACAGCAAAGCCAAAGATCAGTTAACTATGCTTCATATCATACAAATTACAACATTAGAGAAAGTTCTGAAGAGGGTCTTGTTTCTGAGTTCTTACTTGGCTAAACTCTTGAGAGCAACGTTGTCTCTGTCGAAGTAAGCACACAAAGAGTGGTATACATAGGACACGTTGTATTCCACACTGTCACACAACAAAATAACACAGTAGTTTTAATCTTAAGAACTGAATTTGAAAGGTAAAATCAAAAACCTAAACCATATACTAGATCAGAAGATATAAGAAAGATTAACCACTTAAAAACAAACGGGACTCAGTTGATTGAATCATCACAGGTGCAAACCTTTCACTATTGAATGAACCTGGTATTTATCACCATATCTTTTCACTGTTGCAGCAAACCAAAAATTCAAAAATCATATCCATTCCCTACATTACAAAAGTGAAGTCATCTTCAATATCAAATATATAGAAATCCAAATTTTCTTATCAGCAACCATATAATTTACTTCCAATATGCACAAAGAAAAGTAATTTAACACAACCTACCTAAAGCTGGCTATTCACTTCAATAAAGGGAAAAATGATGATAGAAAACAGAGAGAAAATTCACATAAAGAATACTGAAAAAGAATCATACAGGCCTAACAATATATGAGTGATCACTAGTGCAAACCTTCAACGCAGCTATATTGGCCTCAAAGTGTTAGCATTCCTAAATTTTCGATTGTCACCCTAGTTATCCACAGATGAATTTACAATATATATATTAAATTTACAAACATATGAAGAAAAAATCTAAAAGATTTAATCATACAAAAGGACAAACATTTTAACTCAATATAAGAATGATTTGGTGGGCAAGGAGAAATAGAAAAGATCTAGATGCCAGACTTCAGAGGCTAAGAACCTCTTCGGTAATTGATGTCTATTCATATGATAAAAACCTCTAAAGAATCAAACCATCAATCTAATACAATTGTAATGAAAGTTCATGGTTCGGCAACTACAAGAACTCTCACCCGAAATGACAAAGAAGACAAAAAGACAAAGAAGTTACCTCATTCATCCATCAATTACCTGCATTTAAGTTGATAACCTTGAACCACCCAAAAAAATGATAAAAAGATATAGCTAAGAGAATCATTAATAATATCATTAGTTAATAAGAGAATGCACTGTACCTCCAAAAACACAACACTAAGGATATATGGCATTGAAATTATGGAAAGGAACCTTACAGAGATCTGATTTGCCACGATTGGACCCTCTTCACATACTCCAAATTGTTCTCCCTCCTCTGCATCTTAAGAAAGATAGCGTGAACTTCAATACGTTATTATATAAAATATTTACTAAAGACTTAAACCTTACAAACTTACCCTTCCTTTGTGAATCCTATGAGCTTTCCCCCTCGGCCTAAAGACTTTAAAAGAATTACTATGTTAACTGGTGGAAGGTTGTACAATAAGGGAAAAAGAATTTAAATGCTGCAGAATAACCTCTACCACCTAGAGATATTGAAGAAAAACACACAATTAACAGTAGAAATAAAACATGAACCTTTCAAAATTTTAATTTAGCTCTTGAAATCCTAAAAAACAAAGAGAACATAAAAACTTCATAAAAAGAATAATTTAAAACCAAACATATATGGCAAATGGCCTGGTGTGCAGCTGAATTTATCGAATGAAAAAACAAGATTCAAATAATGTCATATGAGAAAATATTAAACAGTTTGAAGTCCTCGAGGTAGATTAAGTCTGACACTTGAGACTCTAAAAGCAAGCATAAATGCAATGAAATTAAAACTCAAAAGATACCTCATTTCCAGTTTTAGCAGTTCTTTGATCTCAGCAACAAGTTTTCTTTCCTGCCATTACAATAATTCACAATTGAATCAGGTCCAAAAATTATGAGAAAGACGAAAACACTGGTTGATTCTTCTTTTTTTGCTGCTCATATCTATACTTACTATGGAAAAGGTCAAAAGAAAGTACTAATACACTTCAACATGGAATTTTAGGAGGAAAAAATATATATAACAATTATGGCTTTAATTTAGAAATATTTTTAATATATAAAATGGAAATGACTAATAGACAAAAGGATAGCATTTAAATATCAATTATCATAAAAATTATAGCTTCAAATATTAAATTCATCATTAGCACGATTGACTTCTCCATACTAAGGTTCTATTTCAAAATCAGAATTACAAATTTCCATTTACAAAAACTACAAAGCATTTAAGCATCAAGCTTCAAAAAGAAGAACTTTAATTTAAAAGAAAGCAACTTTTGACGTACCAAATTTGTACAGTGAGGACCAAAAGCATGATCGAAGCATCCACCTCCTTCAGAAATCAAAGTCACAAATTTCTCAATTCACATTTTCAAAATCAAAACAAGAAGTAGAAGAAGATGAATTTCACTGCTTCGTTAAATGTTAAAAGTGTAGTTTCATATGAAACTCACCAGAACCCGAAGCAACTAAAAGTTTATAACAAAAAATTCATTGTCAATTGCTGTTGGAGTAAAAAAGAAGAAAGTCGATCAAGTGAACTTATCGTGAATTAAACGAAAAGATGCCTTTCGGTGATTAAATTGTTGAGCAAGGAGGTTGTCTATCGCTCATTGTCGCTACCTATTCAATTCAGTGAAAATTATAGTGGATAATATCAACAGAAAAACGTGAAATTTCAAGGAAACTAGGAGAAATCGCTGGGATATACCTGGTTAATGAGCTAAGGTTAGCATTATCCCCGTCGAAATTTCTGTCAGAAGAGCAACGGTGATCATGAGATTGAGAAGCTAGGCTTTTCAAGAATAATTCGAATTGGGAGAAAAGTAATTAGTGAAAATAAATCGAAGCTAGAAGTAAACAAAATGCGGAAATTGAATCAAAGCTCTTGACGATCTGCAATGGAGGCAAGATGTATGGCGCTGATTTGGGTAAAAGCTGTTTGGAGCGAAAGAAACTAAGAGAAAGTCAGAAAGCTGTTTGGAGAGAGAGAGAGAGAGATAAACTGTGAAATTAACTCAAGTTAAGTACGAGTTTATGACTGGGAGTGGAGGAGTTAATATGGAAATTTACAGAGCAGCGCCTTTTTGTATTTGGGTGAAGGCTTTTTTTTTTTTTTTTAATTTGGGCCCGATGATAAATCCTGAACCTGCGCATATTAGCTATGACAATTGACAACACATATATCATGCTCCCCTAAATATGTAAATGCTGCAATTTGTTTATTGCTAAAAGATATATAAAAACAATTCTAAACGTGCTGCACAATTGCTTCCATTGCAACTTCTAACAGCAATTGTAAAATGGTGCTGATAAAGTGTTGTCTAAGCCTATATTTGGTGTAGTGAGTTTCATGTCTATTTTGTTCCTGATCTACTTATTGATTTGTTTTTCCTACGGAGCTGCAATGGCAACCATAGCTCCAAGGGGTTTGGCCAGTTGGGTTGCTCTTATTTCTCCTTCCATCATTGTTGTCTTAATTTATTACCTCGCTTTGTATCGTTTCAAAAAACAATAAAATGGATTACGTCTTATCTTTGTTTGACAAGATTATGAATCTTGAAGAAATAGTTCGATTAGCAAAATTATGATATACGATTGATTCAATGAGTTCCAGAGATTATTCAAAATTATGATCTTGGGCCTTAACCAAGATCTTGAAAGCCCAGGCCCGAATGATTCATCTACCGACATGAGTCAAGCAAATCGAACATAAAGTCTTGGTCTACTCGAAAGAGCGAATATTGACTTAAAAAGCTTTCGTAGAAAACAAGGCGAGCAATTTATTGTTAGGTACGACGTACAATCTGATTATTAAGAGCATTGCTGACTTTTTAAACCCAAGTTTAGCAATTTCTTTGGAAGTTCATTTGTGATCATTGATTCATAGGTGATCAATTCACATTCATGTTCATCGAGTATTCGAGTTGCCCCCCTAATTTATTCCTGCATCCTCATTTTCATACTTTCAATTACTATAGTTTTCGTCAAGATAACACATATTTCTTTGTTTCCTCCTCTTTTGACATGGATGGAAATTTGAGAAGGGTTGCTCGGGCTGGAAATGTTAGCGAATTGTATGTTATATAGTTTGTTGTTTGAGTGGTGTTTATCCCACATTGCTATGGGAATAAAAAACAAGTGCTTTATAAAGGTCAAGATGTTTAAATAGTTATCTTTGGATAACATGGGCAAGTGGGGGTTTTAAGTCATTTGGCCTTCATTCTCCAACTAATGGGCCTAGTTAATAGATTGATCTTATTAGTCAAAATATGGGTGCTTGGGCCTTGGACTCTTAAATGACTTAAAATTTTTGTTAAGTCTTAAACTTTTTGTTTAATAGATGTGAACAGTTACCATGAATAGATGTCTCTGATCACGTTCTATAAATAAGAACGTGTTTTTTCCCTCAAAATCATAACCAATAATTCTACTTCTCTGTGGATGTTCTTAAGTGGCTTTGTTGTATTCCAAATACAACTTGTTTGAAATAGTCAGACAATATTGTATTTGAGAAAACTTGACTCCTCAAAGTCTTGTTCTCCTCTCTTCGTTTTCAGAAATTTTCTAACAATTCAAATACAATATTCCTCTGTTGATTTCTTATTTCTGAAATTGATCATCCATGGCTATCAATGATGCAACCATGAAGATTCTGGCACAACAAGATGTTGGAAAACTAAATCAATTTGATGGCACCAATTATACAAGGTGGAAGGACAAGATTAAATTCCTCTTGTCAACTGTCAAGGTGTTCTACGTTCTTGATGAAAATCTGCCTATCTTGCCTGCTGCAACACCAGAAGATACTTATGAACAAAGATTTGAACGTCAGACTCGTGAGAATGATCTATTGACTTGTCGTCGTCTTATTCTCAATTCACTCAGTGATCGTCTGTATGATTTGTACTCTTCACTGTAAACTCCTCGTGAAATCTGAAATGCTCTAAAGACATAATATTAGAATGAAAAACGTGGAACATATAAGTTCTTAGCCCTGAATTATTCAAAATGACTGATGATAAGCCTGTCATGGATCAAGTCCATGAAATGCAAATTCTGGTTTCCACGTTAAGGGATTTGGATGTTGCAATCCCTGATGCACTTCAAATTGGTGCAATTCTGTCAAAACTGCCCTCTTCTTGGAACAATTATCGAAAGAAGGTTCTGTTGCAAAGTGAAAGTTTCACTATGGAGCAATTTCAAACTCATCTGCAGATTGAGTGTGAAAGTCGAATCAGGGATGAGAAAATGTCCAAGGACAAAGATGCTGCAGAAAGTTCCAAGAACAAATCACAAGTTCATATGGTTGGGGCAAAGTCTGGAAACAAGTTAGACAAGTCTAAGAGCCTTCAAGTCAATAACAAGGGCTTTAAGAAGAACAACAAGAGTGACAAAACTTGCTTCCATTGTGGTAAGAAAGGGCATTTCATTAAGGAGTGTCATTACAAGGAAAAGGAAGACAAGAGATCCGGTTTTACTTCTAAGACCAATGAAGCAAACATAGTGAAGGATGAAGATTATGTTGCTGTTGTCACTGAAGTGAATGCGGTTGTTGTTGAAAATTCTGATTTCTTCATTAATTCTGGTGCAACCATACAGATTTACAACAACAAGGATCTCTTAACACTTATGTTGAAGACAAATCTGAAGTGCTTATGGGAAATCAGACTGTTGTTTGTGTTGTTGGCAAAGGAAATGTAACTCTGAATTTTACATCAGGCCAAAAGCTCACTCCAGTGAATGTTTATCATGTTCCTGATGTTAAAAGGAACTTAGTTTCTGCAAGTTTAGCTGTTAAATGTGGCTTTAAGATACTCCTAGAATCTGAAAAAGTTGTAATCACCAAAAATGGTGTGTTTATTGGCAAGGGTTATTTCCTTGATGGCTTGTTCAAGTTAAGTATTAATGATATAAATTCAGTTTCTGTTTACTTGGCTGGTTCTCTTTATAATTTTGAATCTTCGAATCTTTGGCATGCTAGATTAGGCCATTTAAATTATGCTACTCTTAAGTATATGGCTTCACATGATTATTTTACTTGCAAACGTGATTATGCTGATAAATGTGAAGTATGTGCACAAACGAAAATTACTAGAAAGCCTTTTCCAAAGGTAAATTATGAAACACAAATTCTTGATTTAGGACATTCGAATATATGTGAACTTAATGGAAAATTAACAAGAGGTGGTAAACGTTATTTTATTACTTTCATTGATGATTGTTCAAGATATGTCCATGTTCATTTGCTTAATACAAAAGATGAAGCATTTGAAGCCTTTAAAGAATTTAAGACAAAAGTTGAGAATCAGAGGGAACTAAAAATTAAAGTTCTAAGAAGTGATAGAGGATGAGAATATTTCTCTGATGATTTTGATGAATTCTGTGAAGTTCATGGAATTATTTATCAAAGATCAGCCCCCTTTACTCCCCAACACAATGGTGTGGTGGAAAGAAAAAATCGGACCTTGGTAGATATGGTAAATTCAATGTTATTGAACGCTAAATTACCAAAAAATTTGTGGGGAGAAACTTTATTTACTTCTTGTCACATTGTTAATCGGGTTCCATTAAAGAAAATTCATACTTCACCGTATGAGGTTTGGAATGGAAGAACACCAAATGTAAAATATTTTAAAGTTTGGGGGTGTGTAGCCTATTATAGACTTCCGGATTCTCAAAGAGAAAAGCTTGGTTCTAGAGGTATTAAATCTGTTTTTGTAGGATATGTTCAAAATTCAATGGCATATAGGTTACTAGATTTGGAATCGAATGTGATTGTTGATTCATGTTGAATTTTTCGAAAATACGTTTGTGCAAGACAATGTTATACATGATGGTATGAACTTACCTCATAGTTCTAAAAATCAACGTAATGTTCCTATTTCTAGTCCTAATCCTTCTAAAAGAAAGGATTTAGGAGAACCCTCAGAACCTAGGAGAAGTCAAAGGCCAAGAAAAGAAAAGGTCTTGGTTCAGATTTTATCACTTTCTTTGTTGAAGGAAGTAGAAATGAACTTCTCAAAACATTTGAGGTGTTAAGTGTTGATGATGATCCTAAGACCTTAAAAGAAGCTATGCTTCAAGGGATGCAACCTTTTGGCAAGAAGCGTAAATGATGAAATGGACTCAATTATGGCTAATGGTACTTGGGTTTTGGTCGATTTCCCTCCGGATTCAAAACCTATTAAGAATAAATGGGTTTTTAGAAGGAAATATAATTCTGATGGTTCACTACAAACCTTTAAAGCACGATTGGTTGCTAAAGGTTTCACTCAAAAGAAAGGAATTGATTATTTTGATACTTATTCACCGGTGGCTAGAATTACCTCTATTAGAGTGTTATTTGCTCTAGCCTCCATTTATAAGTTACATATACATCAAATGGATGTAAAAACTGCATTTTTGAACGGTGACCTTAAGGAAGAAGTTTATATAGAGCAAACAGAAGGTTTTATTCTTCCCGGTAGTGAAGATAAAGTGTGTATAAGCTTGTTAAATCTCTTTATGGTCTTAAGCAAGCTCCTAAACAATGGCATGAAATGTTTGATACCGACATTTTGTCTTTTGGTTTTAGACATAATACAGCCGATAAATGCATATATTCAAAGTTCACTAGTGAATATGGAGTGGTTATTTGTCTTTATATTGATGACATGCTGATTCTTGGTACTAATATGACCGGTATCAATGAGACTAAGAAATTTCTTACTTCTACTTTTAAGATGAATGATCTTAAAGAAGTAGATACTATTTTGGGCATTAAAGTCATCAAAGATGATAATGGGTTTATGTTAAGTCAAACTCATTACATAGAGAAACTTTTAAATAAGTTCAATTATTTAAAGATTAGAGAATACACTACTCCATATGATTCAAGTGTTCCACTAGTTAAAAGTGATGCAAGACCAATTGAACAACTGAAATATGCAAGCGCCATAGGGAACTTAATGTATGCTATGCATTGTACAAGACCGTATATAGCATATGCTGTTAGTAAATTGTCAAGATTTACTCATAATCCTAGTATGGATCATTGGAAAGCAATTAAAAGGGTACTTAGTTACCTTAAACATCCTCAAAATTGAGATTATGTTACTCCAATTTTCTGGGAGTACTAGAAGGCTATTCCAATGCAAGTTGGATCACCAAAATAGGTGATAACAACTCAACTTCGGGTTGGTTATTTACATTAGCCGGTGGTGCTATAAGTTGGGCATCAAAGAAACAAACATGCCTTACTCATTCGACTATGGAAGCCAAAATTTATAACTTTAACATCCACAGGCAAAGAGGCTGAATGGATAAGAAACATGTTATTTGAAATTGATTTTTGGCCTCAGCCCATGCCGCCTGTAACTATACACTGTGATAGTGAGGCAACGATGTCTAGTGCTTTTAGTAATGTCTATAATGGAAAATCTAGATATATAAGTCTAAGACATGATTACATTAGGGAATTGATCTCTAATAGTACAATTACTATCTCCTACATAAAGTCAGCAAAGAATTTGTCGGATCCGTTAACTAAGGCATTGCCTAGAGATAAGGTGTGGGAGACTACAAATAGTATGGGAATAAAATATAACCCTTAGACACCAATAATGGGAACCCAACCGCGCTTGACCAAACCGGTTATAAACTGAGGTTCAATGGGTAATAACAAGTTATTGGAATGTCTGTTTCAAAGTACTATGTCCCATACTAAATAGAAGTTGTTAGTACTAATGTGATAAAAGAGGATGAGTTATTAAACTCTTAATGGAGCTATAAGAGGTTGTTAGGAATAAATCAACAACAAGTGACTCCACCTATATGAATATTAAGTGGTGCTGCTTCAACAAAAGTATGAAAGGGTTTTACTTTTATACATATTCATAGAATATGGATCGCTAGCACAGGGCCAGTTATAGTGCTAGAGGCAAACAAGAAATCTGGTTAGAAGAACTTAAGAATCGTGTGTGCGGTGTTTCCGATGTTAGACGAAAGGAGTCATGGTTCAATCCTAGGATACCATGTACTTCGTTAGCGTCCTGAAATGCTTACACTAATTCAAGGTCTAATTCTTAAGAATCTTTCTTGTATGCGCTATACTTATAAGTGAATTATGGTTTTTAAGTCAACAAAGTAGTGGAAGAATGTTATATAGTTTGTTGTTTGAGTGGTGTTTATCCCTCATTGCTAAGGAAATACAAATGCAAGTGCTTTATAAAGGCCAAGATGCTTAAATAGTTATCTTTGTATAACATGGGCCAAGTGGGGGTTTTAAGTCATTTGGGCTTGATTCTCCTACTAATGGGCCTAGTTAATAGACTAATTTTATTAGTCAAAAGATGGGCACTTGGGGCGCTTGGACCTTGGGCTCTTAAATGACTTAGAATTTCTATTAAGTCTTAAACTTTTTGTTTCCTATAAGTGTATTTTCGGATAAGAGACATTTTTGAAAATAATAAACTGTCAAAAACTGTAAATACAGTTTTTCACGTTTAATAGATATCTATTGACGAACAGTTACTTAGAAGAGATGTCTCTGATCACGTTCTATAAATAAGAACGTGTTTTTCCCCTGAAAACCATAACCAATAATCCTACTTCTCTCTGAATGTTCTTGATGAATGGGTGAACATGGATCAATTCTTTGAAACTAAGAAACAATTTTACAAGTTTGAAGATGAAAGAGTTCCTCGTGTGAAGATGAAGATCCAATTTGACTGTAAGAAGAAGATGCTGCATAATTCGACTACAGTGACAACAATTGCATTGAAGATTCAGACGATTGATGGCATTGGTTCACGAATCATGAAGAGCTTGGTTTAAGGGAGGCTATGTCGGAGTTAAACCAAGCCCAATGATATTTTGGGTATTTTGTTATTCAGTTGTGTTTAATATTTTAATTAAGAGTTATTTTATTTAGTTGGTCCATTAGGCTTTTAGTATTTTCTAGTATAAATAGGGTGTTATGTTTAGGGTTTTAGGTGAAACTCAAAAAAAGCTGCATGTTAGGTGAGACTTGAGAATTTGCCCAAAGTATGTCTCTGATGAAACCCAATTAGGGTAGTAAAAAAATTGTGTTTGTGTGTTGTAGCCTCCATTAAAATTATTTTTGTTCTTGTGAGTTGAGTTGTATGCAGGTCTACCTTTGGTCTTGGTCTCCTCTGAAAAGTCTTGCGTTAGTGGTCTATTCGTAGGGCAATACAAGTCTTGTCTACGTGTTTGACTAATTAATATAGGCAATTTTTCTTAAATGGAATTTCCATCGGACCTTCATCGAACACATTTTATTTTGTTTGGAGTATTCCTTGATTGCAAAATTTGGTCGGTCACAAAAACATCACAGAAGGTAAATAAACAGTGATTGAGAAGGACAAATTTGTATGCAGGTCTCCCTTTGGTCTCCTCTGAAAAGTCTTTCAAAAAAAAAGTTAGTGAAAAGTCTTGCGTTAGTGGTCTATTCGTAGTGCAATACAAGTCTTGTCTACGTGTTTGACTGTTTGACTAATTAATATAGGCAATTTTTCTTAAATGGAATTTCCATTGGACCTTCATCGAGCATATTTTATTTGTTTGGAGTATACGACACACTTTCTGTTTAAAAAAGAAGGGTTTAGTCAGAAAAATGTCCATGGACTTATGTAACACAACAAAATAAGTCTCTGAATTTTTATTTTGATCAAATATGTCCCTGAACTCTTAAAAAGGTCAAATAAGCCCTTTTTCTAATGCTAAATGCTCAAATAAGCACTAAATATTTCAAGATTTTCTCAAATAAGAATCAAAATACATAATTTCAACAAATTAGAATACATAATTTTTTTTTTTTTTTTACAAATTGGATACAATATAAGTTAATACTAGTGTGTGAGATATATATAAACTAAAAAGCACACGATAATTTTATATCATATTATGTCTAATGAATTTATTTTGATTAATAAGGTTTGATTTTTAATTAACATGATAATATCATTTTTCTATCAAATTTAACGTGTACGCATGAGAAGCATTGGTTTTCATTTAAGGATTCCTTATTGTAAAAAATTTGCTAAGCATGTGTTCTAATTTGTTGGAATTGTGTATTTTGATCCTTATTTGAGAAAATCTTGAAACGTTTGGTCCTTATTTGAGCATTTGGTCTTAGAAAAAGGGCTTATTTGGCCTTTTTTAAAAGTTCAGGGGCTTATTTGGCTAAAATAAAAATTTAGAAGCTTATTTGGCCGTTTTGTGTAAGTTCAGGGGCCTTTTTGCCCATTAAGACAAAAAAAGAAGTATCAAGTACTTCAATTTTTGTATAGCTCTTTGTTATCCTTGCATATACATCGTTTTCTGGTAAAGGATGAGAGATATGAGAGGTTCAGAGGGTGTAGGAGCAAAAACTTTTAATTTGATTAGAGAGGAGAAAAATACCAAACACAAGCAAACACTTTTATTAATTTGATAAAACTCACTCAACAAGAACAATTTTAATGGAGGCTCCAACACACAAAAAATTTTCTTGACTAACCCTAACTGGGTTTCACAAGAGGCATCCTTTGGGCTAATTCCCAAGCCTCACACATAACCACTAACACATAAATTTTTGAGGCTCACCTAAAACCCTAGATATAACACCCTATTTATACTAGAAAATACTAAAACTCTAATATATTATTGGGCTTGGTTTAACTCCAATAGAGGGGCTGCTCAAGTTGGAAATATCGATGCATTGTCTGCATTAGTGAGGATGCATATATTTTGGAGGGCATTAATAAAATCATGAGATTCCTTTCTTTTATACCACTCTACATATAGCTGCAGTTGTCGGTCACACTGGTTTTGCCATGGAGATCACTATGAATTTGAAGCCATCACTAGCCAAAAAGCTCAACCAATATGCCTTTAGTCCTATTCATCTAGCCTTGCAAAGCAGGAAAAAAGAGACAGTTCTTCATCTTGTGGGGATAGATAAAGATCTTGTTGAGTTGAGTGAGTAAGTGATCATATGATTTTGATTTTGTTGTCTCTGTGTGGTTACTTAAATTTTATAAGGAGGTTATTGAAATTTCATAATGTAATTACCAAAATTTCATATGAAGGTTATCAAATTTTCATTGTGGTTACCAAAATTTTATATGAAGGTTATAAAAATTTCATAAGGCGGTTATCAAATTTCATAGTGTGGATACCAAATCAAAATTTCATATGTAGGTTAATGGAATTTCATAGTTTGAAAACTTAACTATGAAAATTTGGAAACTAAACTATGAAATTTTGGTATCCACACTATGAAATTTTGATAACCTCCCTCTGAAATACCACTCTCTTTTGATAATCACGCTATAAAATTTTGATACCTCCTAATGAAATTTTGATAACCTCTGTATGAATTTTTGATAAACACACTTCGAAATTTTGATAACCTCCCTATAAAATTCTGATAACTACACTATGAAATTTTGATAACCTTCATATGAAATTTTGATAACCTTCATATGAAATTTTTATAATATGATTTTTATGAAATTTTGATAACCAGTCTATAAGATTTTGAAACCACCTTATGAAATTTCTATAACCACACTATAGAATTCTAATAACCTCCCTATTTAATTTTGATAAACTCCTTATGAAATTGAGATTTTTATAAAATTTCGGAAACCACATTATGAAATTTTGATCACCACAAAAAAAATTACCGGCCCCTACGGAATTTGTGACGAAAATATTCACTAATAATTTTTTGCGACGGAAATACCCACCAATAACGATTTGCTACCAACTTATTACTACGGAAAAAATTTTCCGTGGCAATATTTTGGTGGGTATTCTGCATTTTTCTTGTAGTGGATAACTTACCTATGAAATTTTAGTAACCTTCTTATGAAATTATTATGATAACCACACTATGAAATTATGATAGCCTTGTTATGAAATTCTAATAACCTCTTTGATAACCACATTATGAAATTTCGGTATCCTCCTTATGAAATTTTTAATGATGCAAAGGGAGGGCTCATCCCTTTATATAATAAACCCTTTAGGTCCTAACTATTAAATCCATATATTTTTGATGATAACAAAACATTCTAAATTAGTGGGACTAACCAGGCTACCAAGCGTGCAGTGACAAGTTGAGTTATATACTTAATGAATGGTTATGCGCAAACCAATCCCAACAAAACTCAATATCACAGAAGAAGCATGCTTTCAGTCTAGCCCTCATGAAAAGCACAAGTCAAGAGAGATTGAAGAGAACTTAGTTCAGAACATCAATGTGAAGCTAAGTTAGTGGGACTAATGCCATCTAGAAGGCAGTCAATTGGAGCAAAATTAGTGCCAACAATTTTGAAGCACATATTAGTGGACTAATGAAGATCGTCAGCTTGACAGACAGTTTTTTACCAATGCCAAAAAAGACAAAATAACATCTAAAAAGTTCAAACGGTTACAACAACAGTTAGTTTTGGCAGATTTGTAATTAAGACGAAAAATGACCGTTGGAAGGAAGTTTTGAGCATTCAAGAAGTCTAAAGAAAGCATTAACTCTCAAGAATCTCTTCCAAGCCTTACTACACTCTTTTCTTTTGTATTTGCTTGGATTTTGTAAGATTGTTCTCAATTTCTTTTATTGTAAATCTTGCCCAGAACTCAACTTGTGTATTTAGATCAATTAGGATCATTTTACACACTTCAAACTCAATTATCTTTGATTGTTTTAAGTGCGGGGAGCACTTGTTTGAGCTTGGGTTAAGTTCGGCGTTGCTTTAAGTTTGGGTGAAGCTTAATTGCTGTACCGGCTTGGTGTAGACCCGTAACTACATCGGATTAGTGGATTGTTGAAATCCTTAGGTTAGAAGACCCAAGGTAGAGGACGTAGGTCAAGAGGACCGAACCTCTGTAAATCGTTGTGTCGAGCTAAGATCACCCTAATCCCTTTTAGTTATACTACCTTTAAAGTCTTTATTGCATGCCATTCATTCTCTCCTACTCCCTCTGCTATCATTGATATTTTTGTGCACACAATCATTCATTACTTCATATTCATTTATTGCGCATTTGAGTTGTTTACTAGTCTGTCTGTTTATTTATTGTTCCCACTAGTTTCATCTGTCTATCTGGTCGCACTAACATTCTGTGCTGCAGAGAGTAGCACTTGTACTTGGAAAGAATTTTTAAAGTGGGTTATTTACCCCCCCCCCCCCACTAGCACCACATTCTGGACCAACACTAACCCTAATAGGAGTCTTAAATCCTTATGGACCTCTTTAAGCCTCATCTAACTAGAATTTTAAGTTCCATCAATTAAAATCCTTTAATGATAAGGAGAACCCAAAGTTATATAGGCCAGACTAATTAAATAAATCTAACATTTTATCCCTTGAAGTTTTATTTAGCAACCATGTTGCCTCTTCACCTGTATAATTACTCAAAATTGACAATAAATCTTAATTTAACTACTCTACCTTGAATATTAATTTCAATGTGAAGTCAAAGTAAAAAAAAAAGCAAAGTGGAGTAATTAATTTAAAATAAATTGTCAAAGTTGAGTAATTATAATGCAAAGGGGCAATAGGGCTCCTAATAAAACTTCGGGAGATAAAATGTCCAAAAAAAAAATTTCATTAGGGTCAAAACGTCTAAAGCGCCATAGTTAAGGTGGGAAATGGTCATTTAGCCATTTCTATTCATATAAAATAGAAGTAAATTCTTTCAAGATTGGTATTTCCATAATGAATATAGTAACTTTCTTTATAAATCGCAATTCAATAGATGCTCAAAATCATTATTAAGATGCAATTATCAGGGTGGTTAAAAGGCGTTGGATATTGCAAGGCAACTTAATAAGAAAGAAAACAAATTAGTATTCTACACGACTGCTTTAGTCCAAGAGTTTCAGCCTTTCAATACAAGTTGAAGAAACAAATTGTCAAGTATGTGACAAAAGTATCATCATTAATTTTTCATGACATGGATAGTATATCAAGTGAGGACCGAAATGCCTTGCTTGTAATTTTAGCAGTACTGCTTCTAACGGCTTGGTAAAAGACTCCGAGGGCATTGCTGACTTTTAAAACCAAAATTTAGCATTTTCTTTGGAAGTTCATTTGTGATCAATAATATTTCATGTGCAAGTTGACTTCAAAGACTTTGGAAAGTGATGATGAAATATCATTGACTCGTAGGTGATCAATTGTAAATTGTAAATTTCTATATTTCTTGTTTGTGGATATAATCATTCCATATAATATGGACAAGTGGATCGGCTCGTGCTGGTGTGTCGGCCGTTCAGCAATCTACTTTTTTGAACAATTTTCTATTGAATTAAATTGTTTGATACGTAAGAAATTTCTAAAGTACTATGATTTTAAATGTATTGCATCTTTAAAAGGCTATACTATTAACATTGAGCATATGCCCTAAAGTTAGCAATAAATAGTAAATATTAGTTTGTACATGGACAGCTGCAATAGCTTCAATTTTGTTTCCTCCTCTAAATTGTGTAGCACTTAAACAAAAACTAAGTTTACTCTCTTCTTCATATGGACATGAAAGGTCTGAAGAGAGGTTACAATTCTAGATAATTAAGGGGGATATGATTTATTATAACATAATTCTAGATAATTAAAGGGGATAGGATTTATCATAACATTTATGTGAAAGGAAAGGATAATTACAAAAAAGGGCTCAAGGGCAAGAACTGGCTAGAAACTAACCTAGGGTCTTCTTAGTAATTTGGCAAGTGAGAAAAGATAGAAAAGGACAAAAGAAGTTCAAATGGAGCCTCCTTATCGATCCTCAAAAGGGGCCTTTGGTAAATTTCCTGGGTCTTTCAAATACTATTTAGTATATATATGTATACTAGTATTTTTATCACGTGTTCCACACATGGAATTAAACTTTGATGAAAACTGGTTTAAATTATATGTTATGTGATATAATGTTTTTGGTAATTTTGAAAAGATATATCCTTAATAACTTTAGTTAACTTTTAGCAATGGTGAAGGTTGCCATTTTTTTAACTAAGATATAAAGTTTAATTTTATATATTACAGTTTTGTGTAATATGTGGGTTTTTTTAGTACTTTGTCATTGTTCCACACGTGGGATTGTAGTTTGATGAAAACTGATTTTAAATTACATCTTATGTGATATAATCTTTTTGTTAATGAAAAGATTAAATTTGTCCAAATTCTAAAAATTATTGGGAATAAACTCATCAGTTTTTTTTTTTTTAGTTTGACCAAGGGTATTCCCAAACCTTTGGGCCTGAGACTAATCCTTTCAAGCTGGGAACGTGAAGGTTAAAGCCCTCCCAACAACTGCACTTCCGGGGATCAAACTTGTGTTCTCACCCTTGCGGTGGTGGAGGCCGCTAAACTCATCAATTTTTCATTATAAATAAATTTTGTTAACCATTTTACCAATAATAGAAGTTATCGAATTTACAATAATTAGTTATTGAAAAGTTATATATAGTATCAAAAACTATACGTGAACCAACAAATTCAGTAATTTTTCATTAGTTAACAATTTCATCAACATATATATAGTATCAAAAAATATACGTGAACCAACAAAATCAGTAATTTTTCATTAGTTAACAATTTCATCAACAATGGATGCTATCAAATTTATAATATACATTTACTAAAAAAACTATATAGTTATTAAAAAAGCTTTACACCAACAAATGCAACAAACATCTAATGATAAGTAATTTTGGTAACAATTTAATCAATAAATACGGTTATCAAATTTACAATACTTAGTTATTGAAAAAACTATATCGGTTATGAAAAGGCTATATATGTATCAACAAATTTAAACTTGTTCATTATATAATTTGTCAAATTATTCCGAGACACGATTTGAGTTTTGGTTTCACAAAAAAACGCATATGGAATGAGTATTTTCTCAAGAACAATGTTTTGTGTGGAAACGTAGAACATCGTGAAGTTAATGTTTTTCTCTTCTTTAAAAAACTTTATTTGGTAAGTCTAGTTTCCAATAAGCTCTACTTAGTTCGAGATACGACATTTGAGAATTGCACTTGTTCGCAAAACCATGAAGTTGAGGTTTCAGGATTGAAAGAAAGTTTTGTTTGGCGAGTCAATTTTTCAATAAGCTCTGCTGGCTTCGATACATGACATTAGAGCGTTGGTTTTAAAAAAAAAATCATTCTGGTCATTTTCAAATAAATAATGTGTAGGGCACAAACGCACAAAAATATGAAGTTGAGGTTTAATTTAGACTTTGAAGAAAGGTTTGTTTGTCAAGTCACTTTCTGATGAGCTCTACTACCTCCGAAACACGACATCTGAACGTTGGTTACACAACTAACGCATTCGGAATGAACATTTTCTCAAAAATAACGTTATGCGCACAAACGCGCAAAATCGTGAACAACAATTGTGTAGTTCAAGTTTTAGGTTTTGAAAGCTTTATTTGGTGAGTCCACTTTCTAGTAAACTCTATTCAAATGTAATGAAGGGAAACGTAATATGTACTAATTTTTCAATATGTTTCTGTGTTGGTAGTTGTTTTCATGCTCCAACGTAAAAATACTGGTAACCACACATTGTGAAAATTTGATAACCTCATTGTGAAATTTCGATAACCTCCCTATGAAAATTTAATAACCACACTGTGAAATTCTGATATCCACACAATGAAATTTTGATAACCTTAGTGTGAAATTTTGATAATCTCCCTATGAAATTTTGATAATCACATTATAAAATTTGTAATCGCAATATGAAAATTTTGATAACCTCCTCATAAAATTTTGATAACCTCATAAAATTTTGATAACGACACCTTGAAATTTCGATAACTTCCCCATGAGAATGAAATTGTGATATCCTCTATATGTAATTTTGATAACCTCTCCTCTCCATAACATTTCATAACCTCTCTATGAAGTTTTGTTAACCTTCCTAGGAAATTTTGATAACCTCCCTCCTTATGAAATTTTGTTAACGTTCTATTTAATTTTGATAATCACACTATAAAATTTCAATAACCTTCCTATGAAATTTTGATAACCTCCCTAAGAAATTTTGATAACCTTTTTATGAAATTTTGGTAACCTCTATATGAAATTTTGATAACTACACTATGAAAGTTTGATAACCTCCATATGAAATTTTGGTAACCACATTATGAAATTTTAATAACCTTCCTATGTGATTTTGGTTTGATTGTCAGGTGGATTTCTATGTTGTGTCAATTGCGTCATTACATCTTCCTCATTGTTTATTGGGGAAAATATGTGTATTAGATCATATTATGGCAGACTTTTCTACTTTGTTTCCTTCCATTTCACACATTCCCACCCGACTTTCTCTTTAGATCAACTTCAAAGTTTTGCCGGATAATTCCATCTTTGATATGCTTTCAAGACTTGGGCAATTGTAAAAGGCTATGTTTTCTAATTTTGGTTCTTGGCTTATTTGTTTTTTAGTACCCCTAAAAAAAACCCTCAATATAATACGCTCATACATTTATTATAAGGTTTCTTAATAATTTAATTTTAACACAATAATTATACTTTAAAAAAGGATAAATTACACACACACACACAACACATGGTATATGTATGTGTGTGTGTGTGTCTATATATATATATATATATATATATATATGGTTTTGAGTGGAACAAATATGATCCTTAAGCTTTAAATTTTGAGACTGAGTTTAGTCTCCGTCATCAAATCCTTAACAGTAGTTAAGTGTCAAAATTTAAACCTCAATGATCAAAATTTACCAAAAAAAAGTTATGCTTGTAGTATTGCATACTTATTAATAGTATTATTATTCATATTTGAAAAATATTTAATATAGTAAAACTTTATTTACAACTCCAGTGGAGAAGATTGTCTTTCGTCCTTCCCAAATTATTTCCAGACTTTGATTGTGCATTTTACTCCTCATCTTTCACCATTAAACTCCAAACATGTTTTTGGTAAATTTACCCCCCCCCTTTTATGTAAGGTGCGACAAATTAATATTATCCATTGATCTTAGAAATATTTACGCGTGACTATATTATAATGCGGAAGTGAGTCTTCTTTTTAAGATTATGCGTTTATACTGTTTGATTATAAAGAAACCAATGGAAAGTAAGTATGTCATATAAGGATTTCAGTTTTTACTCATAACTTATGTATCAGGCTATTAGCAACCAGCTACATACTTTTATTTTTTTAACGAAAGTTATGTACTATTAACCAGTATTTAAACTTGAGCTTGAATGTGGTTTTTAAGGTTATATCAAGAAGAAGAATAAAGTCCTTTTTTTAGTAGTAGATTCATTCAATCAAAGAGTCCGGATTACAAACACCGGGGGGTAAAGTCCTGTACCGCACATAGCTAACAAACTTATTACAATCAAAAGCTAAACTATGAGCACAAATATTAACTTCCTTTTTCGTGTGAACAAAGCGAACACTGTCGAAATTTTTGGCTAACTCCCGGATCTCCATAATTAAGCAAGCTCCTTTACATAACATTGGTTCATTCTTGTTGATCTCCATGGGTAATTAAACACAAACTAACAAAACAACACAAAACCCACATGCATTGAATACGGTGGGAGTTGAACCTGAGACCTCACGGTTCAGGGAGCATGTACCTTACCATTGAGTCAAATGCTCAGGTGCGAAGAATAAAGTCCTTCAAATAAAAAGAAAGAAAAATAAATTAAACATATTAATAATTATGAGAAGTAATTTATTAATTACAATTATTATAGTACTTTGACTATTAACTCAAAAAATATGGCTTAGTTTGGGATTGAGATTAAGTTTTGAAAAAACTTGGTTTGAAAGAAGTGCTTTTGAAAAGTGCTTTTTAAAATTGGGGTAGAAAAATATAATTAATATTTGGTATTATTGTAGAAAAATGTGGTAGAGAGATAAAATTTCTAAAAGGGTACTAATTAAAATAGAAAGAGAAGAAATATTTAAGGGAGATTGGTCATTTCATGTTTAAAAGCACTTTTGAAATGCAAAAACACCTAAAGATTAGCTTTTCAGGTTGGCTTGGCTTTTGCGGTTAAAATTAGCTTTTGACACAAACCATAACTTATTTGACATTGTGTTTGAGGTGCAAAATAACTTTTTAATCTCCAAATTCAATACCAAACCTTAATTTTATTGGTCTGTTATTAGCTTATTACGTGAGTGGTATATTATTTGATTTTCCACTCTTATTCAAAATATCCTCACATCTTAGACCATTATTTTTAAAAAAAATGTAGAACTAAAATTTTTAAAACAAAAAACATGCATAAAAAATTTTGTGTTTCAAGGTTTATGAGTATTATTTTAAAAATTCTCAAAGATAGAGTTGTTTGACAAACAATAAACAATTAAATAAGAACAGATGAAGTATATATATTTTGTCCACTGGTTATTGTTGTGAAAAAAAAAAACAAAAACAAAAATTAAAAAACGTGGATTTAGTACTTTAGCGTAATGATGGTGATTAAAAATAGATGTTACAATCAAATAATTTTTCTCTTATACCCTTACCCTTAAGCTTAAACTCAATCCTTTTGATTTCTTTTCCTTTAATATTTTCTTATATCTTTCTCCTTGACCTCTCCCTCCACCTGGCAGTTTTTATTCTATATTTCGATAATTTAAATTTAAAAATTAACATATAGTAAATTGATTTTGGTTGGGGGATTATTTAAAAAAATATATATTTTTCCTATATACTAGTCATCACCTTCACGTGCGTTACACGTGACCCAATATATTTAAATTAAATGAAAATTAAGATCTTAAGTATATTACTAATTTTGTCATAAAGAATCCTATTATTAGAGCTGGCAAAATTTGACCTGAGAGTGAGTACCCGACCTGACCGCCTGAAACCAAACTTGATCCAACCTTATTTGAGAAAAAAATCTGCCCAATCCTAAACCGAAATTACCCGAATCTTCAATCGTTCGAACCTGAAACGACCTAAACCCAAAATTACCTGAGCCCGATCAAACCTGAGAGATTAGCTCGAAATGGAATTAATTATATTTAAATGATCCGAATCTGGAAAGAGCTGAACCCGAAAATCTGAAGCTCAAACCTTAAATTATCCAAACCATATGACCTGACATCGAAAAAGGCTCGAACCAGAATTGACCGACATTTGAGCGATCCAAACCTAACCCAATCTGAAACTGAAAATTAACCGAACCCATATGACTCGAAATTTCCTTAATCCG
>AWUE01015487.1:0-17743 GCA_001974825.2 Corchorus olitorius | reverse complement strand
AAAAGAAATTATTCCACAGAAAGAAAAATATTAACAAAGTAAAATATATTTAAATTAATTATAAGTTAAATAAAATAATAAATTATAATCACAATACATTAACTATCAAATAGAAAACTATCAAATAGAAACAGGTTAATCACAATAACCTTTTAAATTAAAATAGTAAAAATAAAATGGTAAAAGTAAAATAATTATAAAAATATTTAATTTAATTAAACGCAAATAGAGTTTTTAGTTGAATAAAATTGTATATTAAAAATTTTTAATATATCCAAGTTTTTAATGAAAAATAGTAAAATGGTAAAAATAAAGTAATTATAAAGATATTAGATTTCATTAAATAAAAATAGAGTTTTTAGTAGAATAAAACTATAATAGTTTAAGTAATGGTATTTAAGAAATATATTCGAAAAATAAGGGTATAATGGGCGATTCAAAAGTTTTACAGGTGAATGTACTTTTTAATATAGTATAGATATAGATATATAAAGAGTAATTATTTGATATATTGACGGTGTAAATTTTGGACTCCACAAGCAGATTATAGAGTTAATACGTGTACATTTTATGAATTATAATTAAATTTTAAATCTGTAATGATGGTGTATTAAATAATTTTCCATATATAAATTAAAGTTTTGGAGCTATTTTTGATAGTGGAGAGTCCAATCAGAACTGGTATACTATTCCCACTTCTAAGTTTTAACTTCAAATATCATCCGGTTTTTTATTTATTTTTTTTCAAAACAATAAGCTGCTTATAACAAAATAACAGGACGCTCATATGCTTTAGTCGCCTGCCCTTAATTAACTTTCTAGAAAGTAATTCTTCACCATAGTTTTTAGTTTTCACAAAAAGATCATGATCCTCAGTATACATTTCAAAGCCATGTCTTCCCATCACGAGGAAATACTTCATTCAGTCATCATGCTTCAGCTATGCCTTCTCCTCATCCTCATCGTTTTCCCCAATATATCTGGTTCAGTATGGGTCAACTCTATCTCATATATCGAATATATTTGCTTGGACTTATCACTGTCATGCATACTGATTGAAGTCCAAAAAAAGAATCCCATTCAAGTTATAGATGACTTGCAAACTGGGCATATCGTTTTCCTGCTGAGCCATGGATCGATACAATCCTTTATTTTTTGACTTAATTCAAACTTTTATGTAAAATAAAGTAAACAAAAAAATATAAATTATAAATAACAAATAATTATGAGAAGTAGATTAATAATTAAAATTGTAGTGGATTTACATTATCTTTTCATAATCAATAGTAAAAGTTTAATGACTAAAAAGAACATTAATTAAAAAATTATTACACTATAATAAAAAGGGTATTTATGAAATTTTCCAATTAAAATTTTGGAGTTCGTGATTTTATATAGTAATAAGATAAGATAAGATAGTAAGATAGTAAGATAAGATATATGGCTTTTATTTTTGAAAGGTAAATTGATTTTTTTAAAAAAGGACAAAAACAAGAAAATTACAGCTTCAACTTGTAGTACTCAATTATCGATTAAAGTATCAAAAGACTCAAATTGTGGAATCAACGCGCAAATGATGCCAGTCGATGCAGGTCCCTTCAATCCTAGTACTTGATAGTGAAAAGTCTTTGTGTAAGTGATGTGTTGTTTGGAACTTGGAGTATATATATATGCAACACTTTGTGCTCAGAAAAGAAGTATCAACTCTAGGTATATCGAGTAGTTCAATATTTTTTGTTTGGAGTATATATACAGTTTATTCGTAATGGACGAGAGATATGAGAGGTTGAAAGGGGCTGCTCAATCTGGAAATATCGATACATTGTATGCATTAATTCGTGACGATGCATATATTTTGGAGAGCATTGATCAGATTCCTTTCTTCCATACCCCTCTGCATATAGCTGCAGCTACCGGGAAAACTGATTTTGCCATGGAGATTATGAATCTGAAGCCATCACTAGCCAAAAAGCTCAACCAAGAGGGCTTTAGCCCCATTGACCTAGCCTTGCAAAATCAACAAAATGAGCTTGTGGTTGATCTTGTATCAATTGATAAAGATCTTGTTCGTGTCAAAGGGAGGGAAGGTTACACTCCTCTTCATGTTGTAGCTAAAGATGGAAATGTTCCTCTTTTGTCTCAATTTCTAAGCGATTGCCCTGATTGTCTCTTCGATTTGACTATTCGAAAAGAGACTGCTCTCCATGTTGCTGCACAAAACAATCAACTAGGTGCCATCCAAGCCATACTAGTGGGGTGGCTTTCGACTCCGAGGATCCTGCAGTCTGAGAAAGCAAGAATCTTAAACTTACAGGACAAGGAAGGAAACACTGTATTGCACATAGCCGCATCAAAAAACCAACCTCATCAGGTATGATCGTACGGTACCATTTCCATTTGATTATATATATATTTTGCATAATCAAAATACTACGTACAACTTATATATATATATTTATATTTGTCATAATTAATTGTGGAATTCCATGTAAGCAGATGATCAAACTATTGATAGAATGCAAAGGAGTTGATAGGAAAATCATTAACGGGAGAGGCTTCACAGCTTTGGATGTCTTACAACGACAAACTGATCAAGTTGACAGTGCGGGTGTAAAAATTCTGCGCAGTTACTCATGGTCTTTCGAGCCATCAAGGTTTAATGAAAAACTAACTCGTGATATTATGAGCATGAAACCTGAAACAGCCAACGCAGTGTTGGTTGTACTTGCTCTGGTTCTTACCATGACATACCAAGCTCTTCTCAGCCCGCCGGGTAGTGTTTTTCAGGGTGATGCTGGGCCTGCTTCCGATCCCACAACAAATAAAGTGGGGAAATCAGTTATAAATCCAGCTAGTTTTTTATTGTTCTATATTCCAAATGGCATAGCATTTTTAATGGCTTGGATCGTAACAATTTTACTCCTTCAAGTTGTTGCTGAGAGTATCTTTCGGTTAGTGTACCCACTCTACATAGTGATGTGTTTTTGCTACGGATCAGCGCTGGGCATCATACAGCCAAGTGATTTGCCCACTTGGTTTGCTTATGTTCCTTCCCTGTTTGTTATCTTAGTTTATTATCCCGCTTTATATCGTTTCAGAAAACGTTAAAAAGGATTTACGCCTAGCAAGTAGCTAATTTGGTTAGTCAAGTACGATCTCAACTTTCGAGGAACTAAGATTGCAGAGAGATTGTATCATATTGATTGAGACGATTTACCTCTACAAATACAAATACTTGGGCAGCAAGTCTTTTATTCTGTTTACTTCCTATTTTCTTCAGCTTGCAAAAATATTTCTAATGCATGTAAGTCTTTCTTCCCCGAAAAATCTTGTCAATGAAGAGTGATGGTCCTATGGACTCGAATCCGTGGGAGTTACCACGCAACCGAGGTTAAATCACACGTATGATCATAAATTGATGTGAATTTTAAGTTTACCCAATGTTTAGAAGTCCATATCTACCTATAAAATAAATAAAAAATTTATTTGGAATTAAACTTCATGTTCAAATCGTATCTTAATTATTAATGTCCTTAATTGAATAAAAGAAAAATTTATTTGGTACGAAACTTTATGTTGAACTTCTACCTCAATAAATACAAAATTTTGAAAAATTTCACATTCCAAACTAAAATTCATTTAAAATACTATATGGGTAAACTTAAAATTCACATCAATTTATAATCATACGTGTGATTTAGCCTCGGTTGCATGGTAACTCCCACGGACTCGAGTCCATAGGACCATCACTCGTCAATGAAAGTTTTTTTTTTTTTTTTGAGCGAACTGGTCAATGTAATCTAGATATCGCAAATTTATTGGGCGAAGGAAAAGAAATATATATCAGAATTATTTACAATTGATCAGTGACTTTAGATGTTACATCCTTCCCTATTACAAATTCATAGTTCCTTGGGAAGAACATGTCAAAAAAAAAAAAATCCAATAGCTAATGATGGATTTAACCAATCCAACTCCTAGAAAATAGACCAATTAAATTAGTACTAGTACGTACGTAATAATTAAGTAGATTACTCATAGATGACTCAAAGTAGCCGATTTAGGGGCTTAATCCAATGGTACTGCTATATAATTAATGTATAAACAAAGCAAAAGCGAAGGTAAATTCGATGCATGCTATCATTTTCCACTTACCAATCACTTTAAGTCCTCCTGGAGGCGTTTAACACTAATATATACTACTACTTCGAATAGACCATAAATATAATTGGGATTGGTAGAGAATTCCGTAATCCAGGGGCTACAGTCACGGAAAACAACACTTTCTCTATGGTTATGGAGTTTAAACACTTTGAGCCTCCTGATAACAATTGGGCTAACCATATATCTCCTCCCAGGTGGTCCTGTTCCTTATCTGTTTTTTTTGCAAACCCGCCTTGAAACACCGTTACCTGAAGCCTCCGTTGACAGTACGTTTTTTGATGACACCGAAGCGGCTGCTTTTTACTATTTCCATCTTTTTTTTTGTTCTCGTATTGTCCATTGTAGCTTTTATGATGCGGGGACATGAAGGAAATTAATTGAAGATTTGAGTTGGGCCGAGTTGGTGTTTTGAAAAGACAAATGGAACTTTTATCAAACCTTCATCTAATTGGATTCGTTTATTCTCGCTATAAGCTGCGTCAATTTGGCCCTGCAAAATCGGTATAATTTCGAGGACTAGTTTGTTGATTCTATATAGTTTTTGACGATAACAAAACATTCTATATTAGTGGGACTAATCAAGTTGTTTAGTGTGCAGTGACAAATTGAGTGACACTTAATATATGTTCAGGCGCAAGCCTATCCAACAGACTCAATATCACAGAAGAAACACACTGAGTGAATCCTTCCACAGTGAGTGGTGCTTAGAAGAATTTGGAGAAGATTTAGTCCACAACAAGTTCAACAATCATCTCAGTGGGACTAAAGTCAGAACAAAAGAGAATGCATATGAAGAAGTGACTGAAGAATACAAGAAAGAGCAATATTAGTGCCACCAATTCAGAGGCACAATTTAGTGGGACTAAACGAAGATGGACAGAACATCCTGACTGTTTTGACAGCATCGGAAAACGACAAAATAACGGGATTAAGATTCAAAAAGACGCTCCAACGGCTAGTTTCGACAGATATGTATTTAAGACATGAAATGACCATTGTGAAGTAGTTTTGAGCATTGAAGAACTCCTTTGAAAGCATTTACTCTCAAGAATCTTCTCCAAGCCGTACAACACTCTTATTCTTTGTATTTGCTTGGTCTTTAGCAAGACTGTTCTTAACTTTTTTCTTGTAAATCTTGCATAGCTCTTACTCTGTGTATTTCGATCACTTAGGATCAGTTTACACACTTCAAACTTTGTTTATTTGATTGTAGTTAAGTGCGGGGAGCACTTGTTCGAGCTAGGGTGTTAGCTCGTGTGGATTTCAAGTTTTGGGAAAGCTTGGTTTGTGTAAAGGTTTGGTATAGGCCCGTAACTACATCGGATTAGTGGATTTTGTGAAAATCCTTGATTGGGAAGATCAAGGTAGAAGACATAGGTCAGGTGGACCGAACCTCTATAAATCGCGTGTCAAGCTAAGCAATTACTAATCTGTTTTAGTTATATTGCCTTTATTAGTCTTTATTACTGCCATTCATTCTTCTGTTCTCCCCTGCCCTCTGCATTAACTCCAGTTTGACATATTCCTCATTTCAGTCACTTTCATTTATTACTTGTGCTTTATATCTGCTATTTATTTAGTAGCACTAGTTTCTCTCTTCTATCCGGTCGCACTAATTCTCTGTGTTGCAGAAAGATTATTGAATCGAAAGAATTTGCGAAGTGGGCTATTCACCCCCTTTAGCACCACATTTGGGACCAACATAGTTCAGCTTAAGGAATTTAGGATTAGGACGAATAACATAATACCTTTAGGCTGATTTGGTGAAATTTTGTCTTCCTTCGTACCGATCGAATTACAGAGCTGTCTATTTTATTTGTTTTGTTTTATATATATATATATAGTGTGGAATCACTTCCTTGGTCGATGACCTTTTAGCATTGTATACTGCTGATCTATTTAATAAAAGAAAGTTTAATTGTATCGGAAAGCCTAAACCTACACCCGTTAATTAGAAATTTTTTTTTGGTATCCCATCCGGTATCTAAGAACATCATTAACGGGAGAGGTTTGACAGCTTTGGATGTCCTACAACGACAAACTCAAATTGATTGGGAGAGTGTGAACATTCTATGCAGCGCTAAAGATTCACACTTTGAGATGTCAATGTTTCATATTGGCTCGCGATATTGCAGAAATGAAGCCTGAAACAAAAACTGCACTGCTCACCTTAATTGCTCTAATTCTAACCATGACATTCCAAGCCATTCTCAGCCCGCCAGGCGATGTTTCTAAAGGGGAGGGGATTGTAGTTCAACAACTAATCATAACAAGTAAAAATTGTAGTAACAACTTGCAAATCAACAACTAAAAATAGGCAGATTATACAATATACCGTCAGTGGAGTGTAGCAGACTACACAAGCGGGTCCTGAAGGGTGACATGTGTTCTCTAGGTACTAGATTGAAATATTTAAAACTTAATTAAATAAAAAATTGGACATGTGTCAACTCTACGACCCACTTGTAGAGTCCAAAATTTACACCGCCAGTGTATCAAATAATTACCCTAAAAAATAATCAGTCATCTTAAAATGCCATGGCCACCCCAAAGAGAATGTTCAAACTTCAAAACTTGTTAAAATGAAATGAAGAAGATTAAATCACATTCAGCATAAGATTCCTAAAATAAGATTGATGTAAATAACTCAATCTTTTCACCACATCATTAGTCGGTTTCATCTTATCGTATACTAGGTAAGAGCCCGCGCGCTTCACTGCGCGAATATATTCTTGCACTTGATATGCAATAGTCCCCAATCAGTTTTCAACATATTATTGGTGACTTATGCGTTTGCCAAATGAGAACGATGACCAATTGCTTTAGGTAATGTGTTTTGAAAGATTTGGACTTAAGTAAGGATCCGACCAAAAACCAGTCAAAGGAATTAGCCTCATTAATCTAAGAACAAATTGATAGGGGTATTTCGGTCATTTCATGTTTGATTTTTTTATTTGAGTTAAAGATCGAGGGTATTTTGGGAAGTTTGAAAAAAAAAACCCTCTGTGGGTGCAATTTCCACCATAAGCACAAATTATGTAATATTAAGTAGACCGTCTATTTCCTTTAACCGAAACAACTAATTCTTTGAAAGCAATTTTTATACCTCGAACATTAAATTTAGTTTTCGAGCTCTTCATGAAAGTTGTAGATCATGGAACAACCTTTCAAGAGACACTTGAATCATCTCAATTAGACATCTAGAGCAAAAGTTATATAATATTAAGTGGACCGTCTATTCCCGTTAACCGAAACAACAAATTTTTCGGAAGCATTTTTGATACTTGAAACATTATATTTAGTTTTCGAGTCCTTCATGAAAGTTGTAGATGATGGAACAATCTTTTAATAGACACTTAAATCACCTCAATCAGATAACCGGAGAAAAAATTATATAATGTTAAATAGATCGTTTAGCCAAACCACTTATAATTATAAATATGTTATATTATATTAAATTGGTAAAATATCAAAAATGCCCTTAGAAGTTTGTGAGAATAACGAAAAAACCAAGCTAAATAGTAATCAAATTAATAAGGTTAAATCTTTTGACTGGTTTTTTAGTACTTTCACTTCCTATAATTATTGTTTTTTATAATATCTTAAAGAGAATTTTTCTAATTTTCATCTTTTAGTTATGAAAATATATGCAGCCTATCAGAGTGTTTTGTTAGGCCTTAATGTCTGGTTTTCTTTTATTAGAACTATTGCTATTAATTAATAACAAGTCATATTAGCTCGTGCTAGCGCTATGGGCATTCTTGGTATTAGAGTGATGCTTGATTAACTGATTGAATAGGATATTAATATAATCAATTATATAAGGTCCACAGACATTCTTTGTTCTAGAGTGGTGCTTGATTAATTGATTGAATTATATAAGGTTGCAGTAAAAATGCAATTTAAATGGATTAGTTTTAATATTGTCTCTTGCTATTGCCATAAATCTTTGTAAGCTAACTTTTTAGACATGCAAAACTGTTGCGCCAAAAATCCCTTTGGGTAGAGTTTTTGCGAAAAACTTAATAGCAGCGCGGGGCGTGTCAGTCATTTTGCTGAAAATAACAGAGAAGTAGGAAAAGTGATTTGGTGGTGCGCGGAGTACAAAAATAAATCAGAGTGAGTGAATTGCGGGAACTGGATCAAAGTCACATTGGAGCATTTAAATCATTGATCCCAAATTGACTGTAAAAAAGTAAATGTCGGAAAAGATTTCTTACTTTGAAAATTGATTGCAAATAACAAGCAGGTTGTTATTCATAAGAGAAATTGAAAAGAAAATATTGAACGTCTTGTGATCGAGCTAAATTAGACCCTATTTTTATGGCTATTTTGCTATGTTTTTGGATCCATTTATGCTTAAATATATGCTATTTTGATAATATTTGTGTTTTGAGTCTTTAAGTGATGTGAAATTGAGAAATTGTTGTTTTTCACTATTTTTGGAGCTATTTTGATGACTTTTTACACATATTTGAGCAAAGTAATTTTGAGTATAGATTTGGAAGATTCGAAGTTCGTGATTTGAAGATTTATTGAAGATAATTTGAAGATTTGAAGACTTTGAAGAATTATCTCAAGAGCAAGAATTGAAGATTGGAGCTTAAATTGCGAAGGATTGAAGACAAGTCATGGATAAGCCTTTAAGCTAAGGAATTTTAGATATTTTATATGGGAAAATACTCAGTCCATATAAGCCAATAATTGGAGTTAAAATCCCAACTAATGTCGCCTATATCCAAGGAAATATCCAATTCCCGCTTATAGTCCTAACAGGATTAGGATTCAGCGCAGTTTTGGTAGAAAAATCATAACTTTCTACTCAGACCTCCGTTTTAGGCCCATGAGTACTTGTTGGAAAGCTAATTCCGAGTTCTACAACTTTTCTTTGAAGTCCAAGACCCAGTTCTACCGTTTCCAAGCCCAAAATCACCGTCGAAGTCCATGCATGAATTCTAATGTTAATTAGCATCAAGCAGAATCAAACACCCACATATCTCTAGTGCCTTTCTTTTCTTCTTGCAGCATTAAAACAACATCTTCATCAGAATATTCATCACTATCAACAGCAGCAACATTAACACCGCATTTATTCTTCTTTTTACATTTCATGAAATTCCCCAAATCTTCCTTAAACTTCTTGCAATAGGCTTTTATGTGCCCCATCTCATGACAATAATAGTAGTCATTGCTACTCATATTCTACCCTTGGCCTTGAACTTGATCTTCCTCTTTCATTGAATCTACCCTTTGATCTTGCATCATTCTTATCTCTTCCATTAGTTCTTCCACGCTCCACCATGAGAGCACCATTCTCTTCATCTTTATTTTCAGTTTCTTTCAATCTATCATTACTCAAAAATTGCAAAAGTTACATCTTGCAAGCTCAAGGATTTCCTACCAACCATCAAAACTCTAGTCACAGGATCATACTTGTCGGTAAGAGAATTAATCAACAAAACTGCTTTATCAACCTCTTTCATTACTTCTGTTGATACCTAAATTTACAATTAGGGGTAAACTTGTCCTCAAGAATATTAGAACAAGATGTGTGGCTCAGATTTAATCTAAATCCTAAAGCTAGATCAAAAATTGATGTCATCCTTGTCATATTTTAAATTAGGAAAATAATTTTATATTTCCTATAATTGGGCCGATATTAGTAAATATTATTGGATAATAATAATTATTCTATAATTATTATTACTTCAGTAAAAAATGGTCAGAAATGAATTAAAGTCATCTTGTATGATTTTTAATTCTGATTGAGATTTAATTCTTAGATGACCATCCTACTTTTGCAAAATACATAATGCCATCTCAAAATTGAACATATGGCATGATATGTGGCGCAATAAGGCCTAGCCCAGGCCGCCCATGCCTAAATTTGATCCCTATTGAATTAAATGCAACTTTGTATTTTGTTCAATTAATGACAAAAGGTGAAATCAATGAAATTGAATGGCCTAGAGAGGTGCGATTTAAACAGGGATTTTTCCATTATGATCCTTGACTCTCATAGATCATTCTGACAAAATTTTATCCCATTCTGACTTAAGATGAAAAACTTATGCACGTTTTTTCAATTAAGGACAGTTTGGGGTGTGAAACCAACTTCACCAAGACAGAGAGCTCATTTTCGGCCAAGATTTTTTCTATGGTCTTAATATGATAACCGAACCCTACTGGTGAAATTTGGACTCAATCTGACTTCGTTTGCAAGTTTTTCCATATTTTTCAATTATGGACAGCAGGCTTTCCACCCCGGTTTAGTCAAAATTTAATCTGATTTCTGTTCGGACTGAATTAATGGCCAAGAATGATCAATTCAAGATCAATTTCGTGGCCAAGGAAGTCTTGGTCGAATATGAGGTCATTTTGGCTATTTTCAGCTGCAATCAGTAAACAGTGCAGTACAATTAAGACCTGAATCAGACCAGATTGGAGGCAGATTTCATCCGAGCTATTTTTGGGAAGATATAGCCGGCCTTGATAGTCACTTAAAGGTGGTCATTCATGGTTGAAAGTTTCCTGAAGATTTTCTGAGAGATCAGACTGAAGAAGTAATTAAAGTAGAACAGATCAGATTGAAGAAGTAATTAAAGCAGAACAGATCAGATTGAAGAAGCAATTAATAGGAAGACATAATGGGGAAGACGGCCTTGGTAGCCAAGCCTAGGCCGCCCCCTATATAAAGGGTCTCCCTCTTTCAGTTTTAAAGGGAGGACTTCTGTAGCCTCAAATTTGCTCCGCTCAAAAACTAAGTTGTGTGCTTATTTTCTATCAGGCCCTACGCCACTTTCTTTTCTCAGGCCTTGCGCCACTTTCTTCTATCAGGCCCTGTGCCACTTCCTGCAACAACCAAAATTCAGCTCTTTTCAACACGAGTCAGCCTCGTTTTCTCAATATTTTTCTTCTTCAATTCCGTCTCAAGACGCTAAGTCAACTCTCCGCGAGTTTTTCTTCTCCTTCAATTTCGTCTCAGGACGTTAATTATTTTCTTTTCAATTTTTCTTATGAATAACAACCAGCTTGTTATTTTCAATCAATTTTCAAAGCAAGAAATCATTTCCGACATTTACTTTTTTACAATCAATTTGGGATCAATGATTTAAATGCTCCGGTGTGACTTTGATCCAGTTCCCGCAATTCACTCGCTCTGTTTTATTTTTGTGCTCCGCGCACCACCAAAACGCTTTTTTTATTTCTTTGTCATTATCAGCAAAATGACTGGCACGCCTCGCACTGCTATTAAGTTTTTCGCAAAAACTCTATTCAAAGAGATTTTTAGCGCAACAACTTCATCCACACTTGTCAGCTGAGTAACCAATCTATTGAACACGTTTAGGTGTGCCTTTAAACTTGTTCCCATCTTTATCTTCAATCCAAATAATTCTCTCTTCAAACACAACATGTTAGTAATCGATTTTGATATATAAATCAATTCTAACTTATCCATCAACTCCTTTGGGGTTTTCACATCTAACACATCATACTTAATTTCAGTAGCAAGATTCAAACGAGTTGTATTTATTGCTTTTCGTTGAATATCTCTCCACCTGTTCTCATTCAGTACTGCATGCTTATCAGTTTCAAACGCATCTCCCAATCCTTGTTGTACTAACAACATTTGTTATCGTACTTTGCCACATCTGAAAACTGTTCGTTTTATTGAACGACTCAATCTCAAACTTCAAAGCCGATCCTCCACCACTGATGTCTGCCATTTTCAATCAACCAAGCTCTGATACCACTTGTTGTAACTTCGAATATCCCAAGAATAAACCAAATAAATAATTAAAGCAAAAATAACAAAACAAATTTTCTTGTGGATCTATGCCACAAATCTCCACTATCAAATCAATCAATTACAATCAACAATCATGTCAATCTCACTAGCAAACTCTCAATCTAATCAACCCAACACCATGGGTGATTCTCTCACAACAACATAAAGCTATCTAAGCTTTTTTTCTCTCTCTCACACACACAACCTAAACATAAACTGCTTAATTATACTAACACAAACTTAGACTCCAAGAATCCCTATTCTATTAGGATTCTTGTCCACCAATCAAAAAATCTCTAAAAAATCTCAATCCAAATCTAATTAGGAATTGGGTCAAAATCCTAACAAGAATTTCATATGTAATGTTTCTAGCTTTTATTTTCCCTGGAATGTTCCGCTCAATTAAAATTGCCCTTTTTGGAAGGGATCAAGTCAAATGGGGTTGCATTTGTTTGGAAAACTGATTTTATTGTTGTTTCAGGCAAGTTGTCTTTATTATTCTTAACAAAGCATTTCCACCCTGAAGAAAAAAGTAATCCTATATATTAATCCTAACATTGATCAACATGGTCAAAATTAAGTCTAATTAAATTGAATTAGGATAGGAAATTTCCTATATATATATATAGTCTAAGTGCCCGTTTGGCCTAGCTTAAAGCTCTTCTGAAAAAACGCTTTTGGAAAAACCTTCAGTTTAGAGCTTCTGGCTTTTAGTTCAAAAACAACTGAAAAGCACTTCTGGAAAGCACTTCTGGATTTTCCGTTTGGCCCAGCTTAAACTTTTTTCAGTAGATAAGCTGTTAAATAAGCTGGGCCAAACGGACCCTAAGAGTTGTACACGGCTTGATTTTCTTCTTCCTGTTCTTTTTGTACACAAGTTGTTCATTTTTTTTATCAGATGATCCCTCCATAAACCATAATCAATCTATATATATGTGTAGGTACAGAGTAATATGTTTTCTTAAATCCAAAATATTTTCCTTGCCAGTTCAAACAAATCTTACTACTATATAAAATCACCAATTCAAAAATTCTAATTGGGAAATTTCATAAATACCCTTCTTATTATAGTATAATAATTTTTTTTAATAAGTATTCTTTTTAATCATTCAACTTTTTATTAATTATGGAAAGATATTGTAAATCCAATATTTAATTTTTTAAAATTATGAAAAGATATTTTAAATCTATCTTAATTTTATTTTTGAATTATGGAAATACATTTTAAAAATAATTAAATGAAAAAATTCTGGACTATTTAATCTTTGAACTTATAAGAGATGGAACAAAAATCTTACGATTGTTTTTCATAGCTCATGGAACTCTTGAGTCTTGCCTGCCTTATCGATCTTTTTTTAAAAAAAAAAATTTGTTATTGGCTAAAAGAAAGAAATAACAAAAGTACAAAACATGTATATAATTCTCAACGGAGCTACGTCTCTTGCATTAACTTCCAAGTTTCCAACCTTCAAATTAACTTCAAATGGGGAATTAGTTAAAAACTCTAATTTCTCCTAATTTCTCCTGTAACTTACATATATATGTGCCTTTGCAAGATAATCGGCATAAAAATTCTACTCTCTCCAAATATTCAAATTTGGATCACGTGTTTCTTAGATTAACAATTCGGACTTTGTTGAAATATTTTTATTTTTATGAATACTTTGTTCAACTATATTTGAATTTTGAACACACAAGCGAGATTGAAGGGTTGAAATGTGTCATTTTAGGGAATCGTTTTGAATATTAATTACATAATTAGTTAAGAAATGGAGTATGCGTCAATTTTTTAACTCACTTGTGGAGTCCACCGACGATGTATCAATGATTTATATATTATGCGACCTTAGTTGTTGCCAAACTTATTTTTCTTTAGTTCATTTGTAACAAAAAAAAGATTTATATATTATATATATAAATAAAAACAGAACAATTAAGATTATTAAAAAAATAAGGATCTAAGGTTTGTTCAATTTTTTTATTGCATTACAATTGTTACAATAACCTCAAAGTCATTTTTTAGTTACCTTAATTAGATAAAAAAATTGGTAATGTTCATTATTGATCAAAAGCTACTAAATTACTATTTATTAAGAATATAAGATTGCTGAATTTTGTTAATACCATTATAACTTTTTTGATAATCATTATAACTTCTTTAATAACATTATATTAAAAAATGGGTTAATTTATGAGTAATGACTAATATTCGTTCCGGATGTAAGATTTCCAATTAATAACTTTTATAGCTTTTTAATTACTTTAGATAAAAAAAAACGGTAACCAAAACAACTAAAGTTATAAGGTTGTTGAATTTATTTGATAGCATTATAGTTAATTAATAACATCTTAAAGTTTTTTGATAACGTTCAAGTAAGATAACTAATAACATGCATTTTGTTTTATAAAATGGTTTTGTAATTACCAAGAATGTAAGGTTAGTGAACAACATTTTTTTTAAGTAAGCTTAAAGTAAAAAAGTTTCCATACCCATATGCGCGCAACCTAATCAAAAAAAAAAAAATTTACAAAAAGTTTCCATAATAAATTAGTGATTTATTGTTGAGAAAATGTTCATTCCGAATGGTTTTTTTTTTTTCCTGAAACTAACGATCAAATGCCGTGTCTTGAAATGATTTGACAAATGATATAATGAAAAAATCTGGATTTGTTAATACATATATAACTTTTTTCATAACCTTTATAGTTTTTTTAGTAATTGAGTATTGTAAATAATGACGTAGTTAGATATCTTCTTGAGTGGGGTCAAAAATTAATGCATATTTTCTTGGAAAAAAAGAATCAATAGTCAAATAAAAGTTATATATCATGTGAATTTAACAATTTTGCTTCTTAGATCATATTGTTATGTGTTTCCTATATATTTAATTGATATTAACTTTATAAGGTTTTCATATAATAAAATGATGAATTTTTATATAAAAAAAGCTTAATTTTTTATTCGTGAGAGTAAAAAAGAAAAACAATGGTGCAAAAAAAGGTGAGAGAGTATAGATATATGAATATTGAAATTCTATACATAATTTTAAACAATACTAAGTGGTTGCAAAAAGTTAAACTGAAAATAGTGAGAAAAAATATGTAAGTATACTTCAAAAGTATGGTTTAAATGTGAGAAGATTCAACATTTTTAGTAGGGTCAATACTATAAAATTTTGATTTTAATGGGGTTAATATATAAAACTTTCATTTTAGAAGGGTTAATATTGTAAAACTTCAATTTTAGTGGAGTCAATTGATAATTTTCCCTATATTTATCTATGTATTACAAGAGGAGTTCAAATTTGAGTGGGGTCAATTTGAGTTGTTGCGCCACTGATTGTAAATTTGATAACATCAGTTATCGGTTAAATTGTTACCAAAATTGCTTATAATTAAATGTTACTCGATTTGTTGGTAAATGAAAAGCTTTTTCATAGATCATGTATGTTAAATTTGAAGTTAATTGAAAATGTTTAATTACATGTTTGATGCATTATATTTTTCCACCTTTAAATATATGTTGGAAATAAGAAAAATCTTTGAATCTCGATCAATATGAAAAAAATATCGGATTGACTTGGAATTTTATGCGCATGATTCAATTGAAAAGAGTATTAAATCGGTTGGTTTTGTAAAATATTACTCCTAAATTAAGTTATAAAATTATGTAAAATAAGTTTGTTTACACTATGTGTAAGTTGATCCATCCTCTATTAGAGGAAGAAACCTTATAACTAAATGTATGAGAGTATTATATTGAGGTTTTTTTTTTAAGGGGTACAAGTAAAATTAGAAAGCAAATAAGCCAAGAACAAAAATTAGAAAGCATAGAAATAATCTGACAATCAAACCAAAATTACATAGGAAGGTTATCAAAATTTAGTAGTGTGGTTACCAAAATTTCATATGGAGGTTATCAAAACTTCATAGTATAGTTATCAAAATTTTATAAAAAGGTTATCAAAATTTCTTAGACTCCCTTTGTTTGGGCGATTGGGTGCGTATAAGAATCTTATTTAGCTTTTGCTTCCTTAGATGCAAGCAGCTTCTCTAATTGGTTGGCTGACATGTCAATAGAAAATTGTGGAAAAGCTGCTTTTTTCCATTGGAGGGCTCCCCTCACAGTGGCTTTAAGCAGCTTCTGCTTATAAGCTAAGCTAAAACAAAGGGAGTCTTAGGGAGGTTAACAAAATTTCGTACGAAGGTTATCAAAACTTTATAGTGTAGTTATCAAAATTTCATAAGAATGTTAACAAAATATCATTGGGAGGGAGATTATCAATATTCGTGCTTATCAAAATTTCCTGGAGGTTAACAAAATTTCATAGGGAGGTTATGAAAATTTCATGGAGAAGTTATCAAAATTACATAGAGAGGATATCACAATTCACAATTTCATTCTCATAGAGACGTTATCGAAATTTCATGTTGTGTTTATCAAAATTTTCATAGCACGGTTACAATTTTATAGTTTGATTATCAAAATTTCATAGGGAGATTATCAAAATTTCACACTGAGGTTATCAAAATTTCATAGTGTGGTTATCAAAACTTCACAGTGTGGTTATCAAACTTTCATAGGGAGGTTATCGAAATTCTATAATGAGGTTATCAAATTTTCAGTGTGGTTATCAATATTTCTACATTGGAGCATGAAAACAACTACTAAAATGACATAGAAATATATTGAAAAATTAGTACAGATTAGGTTTCCCTTCATTATATTTGAATAGAGTTTACTGGAAAGTGGACTCGCCAAATAAAGTTTTCTAAGAAATCTAAAACCTCAACTTCCCGATTTAGCATGTTTGTGTGCAGAACGTGGTTCTCAGGAAATTAAATGCTCATTCCAAATACATTTTTGTGAAACCAACACTGAAATGTTGTGTTTCAGAGTGAGTAAGTGGGTTGCGGAAAAAAAACTTTCTTCAAAACCTAAAACTTGAACTTCACGATTTTACATGTTTGTGTGTAGAGCGTTGTTCTTGAGAAAATGTTCATTTCGAATGCGTTATTTGTGTAACCAATGCTTAGATGTCGTGTTTCAGAGTTAGTATAGAGCTCATTGGAAAGTGGCTTGCCAACCAAACAAAGCTTTCTTCAAAGTCTAAAACCTCAACTTCACGGTTTTCTGCAATTTGTGCACGAAACATTTATTTATTTGAAAATGATCAAAATTTTTTTTAAACCAACGCTCTATTGTCATGTATCGAAGTCAGTAGAGCTTACTGGGAAATTGGCTCGCCAACCAAAGCTTTCTTTAAAGCCTAAAACCTAAACTTCCTGGTTTTGTGAACAAATACAACTCTCAAGTATCGTGTCTCGAACTGAGTAGAGTTTTTTGGAAACTAGACTCAACAAATAAGGTTTTTTCAAAAAGACAAAAAGTCAACTTTACGATTTTCTGCGTTTTCACACAAAACATTGTTCTTAAGAAAACGCACATTCCAAATGCGTTTTTTTAAACCAACGCTTAAATGTCGTGCTCGGAATAATTTGACAAATGATATAATGAGTGGTTTTAAATTTTTTGATACATATATAAATTTTTCATAACCGTTATAGTTTTTTCAGCAACTAAGTATTGCAAATTTGATAACCTCATTTATTGATTAAATTGTTATCAGAATAACTTATCATTAGATGTTATTGGATTTGTTGGTGTAAATCATTTTTCATAATTACATAGTTTTTTTAGTAACTTTGTATTATAAATTTGATAGCATTCATTGTTGATGAAATTGTTAACAAATGAAAATTTACTGAATTTGTTGGTTCACGTATAGT
>AWUE01015486.1:0-16666 GCA_001974825.2 Corchorus olitorius | reverse complement strand
ACTACTATATAAAATCACCAATTCAAAAATTCTAATTGGGAAATTTCATAAATACCCTTCTTATTATAGTATAATAATTTTTTTAATAAGTATTCTTTTTAATCATTCAACTTTTTTATTAATTATGGAAAGATATTGTAAATCCAATATTTAATTTTTTAAAATTATGAAAAGATATTTTAAATCTATCTTAATTTTTTTTTGAATTATGGAAATATATTTTAAAAATAATTAAAGGAAAAAATTCTGGACGATTTAATCTTTGAACCTATAAAAGATGGAACAAAAATCTTACGATTGTTTTTCATAGCTCATGGAACTCTTGAGTCTTGCCCGCCTTATCATTTTTTTTTTAAATTTGTTATTGGCTAAAAGAAAGAAATAACAAAAGTACAAAACAGGTATATAATTCTCAACGGAGCTATGTCTCTTGCATTAACTTCCAAATTTCCAACCTTCAAATTAACTTCAAATGGGGAATTAGTTAAAAACTCTAATTTCTCCTAATTTCTCCTGTAACTTACATATATATGTGGCCTTTGCAAGATAATCGGCATAAAAATTCTACTCTCTCCAAATATTCAAATTTGGATCACGTGTTTCCTAGATTAACAATTCGGACTTTGTTAAAATATTTTTATTTTTCATGAATACTTTGTTCAATTATATTTGAATTTTGAACACACAAGCGAGATTGAAGGGTTGAAATGTGTCATTTTAGGGAATAATTTTGAATATTAATTACATAATTAGTTAAGAAATGGAGTATGCGTCAATTTTTTAACTCACTTGTGGAGTCCACCGACGATGTATCAATGATTTATATATTATGCGACCTTAGTCGTTGCCAAACTTATTTTTCTTTAGTTCATTTGTAACAAAAAAAGATTTATTTTTCTTTAGTTCATTTGTAAAAAAAAAAATTATACATTATATATATAAATAAAAACAGAACAATTAAGATTATTAAAAAATAAGGATCTAAGGTTTGTTCAATTTTTTTTATTGCATTACAATTGTTATAATAACCTCAAAGTCATTTTTTAGTTACCTTAATTAGATAAAAAAATTGGTAATGTTCATTATTGATCAAAAGCTACTAAATTACTACTTATTAAAAATATAAGATTGTTGAATTTGTTAATATATACCATTATAACTTTTTTGATAATCATTATAACTTCTTTAATAACATTATATTAAAAAATGGGTTAATTTATGAGTAATGACTAATTTGTTCCGGATGTAAGATTTCCAATTGATAACTTTTATAGCTTTTTAATAACTTTAGATAAAAAAAATGGTAACCAAAACAACTAAAGTTATAAGGTTGTTGAATTTATTTGATAGCATTATAGTTAATTAATAACATCTTAAAGTTTTTTGATAACGTTCAAGTAAGATAATTAGTAACATACATTTTGTTTTATAAAATGGTTTTCTAATTATCAAGAATTTAAGGTTAGTGAACAACATTTTTTTTAGTAAGCTTAAAGTAAAAAAGTTTCGATACCCATATGCGCGCAACCTAATCAAAATAAAAAATTTACAAAAAGTTTTCATAATAAATTAGTGATTTATTCTTGAGAAAATGTTCATTCCGAATGGTTTTTTTTTTCCCTGAAACTAACGATCAAATGTCGTGTCTTGAAATGATTTGACAAATTATATAATGAAAAAATCTGGATTTTTTTTTTCTTCCTTAGATGCAAGCAGCTTCTCTAATTGGTTGGCTGACATGTCAATAGAAAATTGTGGAAAAACTGCTTTTTTCCATTGGAGGGTTCCCCTCACAGTGGCTTTAAGCAGCTTCTGCTTATAAGCTAAGCTAAAACAAAGGGAGTCTTAGGGAGGTTAACAAAATTTCGTACGAAGGTTATCAAAAGTTTATAGTGTAGTTATCAAAATTTCATAAGAATGTTAACAAAATATCATTGGGAGGGAGATTATCAATATTCGTGCTTATCAAAATTTCCTGGAGGTTAACAAAATTTCATAGGGAGGTTATGAAAATTTCATGGAGAAGTTATCAAAATTACATAGAGAGGAGGATATCACAATTCACAATTTCATTCTCATAGAGACGTTATCGAAATTTCATGTTGTGTTTATCAAAATTTTCATAGCACGGTTACAATTTTATAGTTTGATTATCAAAATTTCATAGGGAGATTATCAAAATTTCACACTGAGGTTATCAAAATTTCATAGTGTGGTTATCAAAATTTCACAGTGTGGTTATCAAACTTTCATAGGGAGGTTATCGAAATTCTATAATGAGGTTATCAAATTTTCAGTGTGGTTATCAATATTTCTACATTGGAGCATGAAAACAACTACTAAAATGACATAGAAATATATTGAAAAATTAGTACAGATTAGGTTTCCCTTCATTATATTTGAATAGAGTTTACTGAAAAGTGGACTCGCCAAATAAAGTTTTCTAAGAAATCTAAAACCTCAACTTCCCGATTTAGCATGTTTGTGTGCAGAACGTGGTTCTCAGGAAATTAAATGCTCATTCCAAATACATTTTTGTGAAACCAACACTGAAATGTTGTGTTTCAGAGTGAGTAAGTGGGTTGCGAAAAAAAACTTTCTTCAAAACCTAAAACTTGAACTTCACGATTTTACATGTTTGTGTGTAGAGCGTTGTTCTTGAGAAAATGTTCATTTCGAATGCGTTATTTGTGATACAATGCTTAGATGTCGTGTTTCAGAGTTAGTATAGAGCTCATTGGAAAGTGGCTTGCCAACCAAACAAAGCTTTCTTCAAAGTCTAAAACCTCAACTTCACGGTTTTCTGCAATTTGTGCACGAAACATTTATTTATTTGAAAATGATCAAAATTTTTTTTTAAACCAACGCTCTATTGTCATGTATCGAAGTCAGTAGAGCTTACTGGGAAATTGGCTCGCCAACCAAAGCTTTCTTTAAAGCCTAAAACCTAAACTTCCTGGTTTTGTGAACAAATACAACTCTCAAGTATCGTGTCTCGAACTGAGTAGAGTTTTTTGGAAACTAGACTCAACAAATAAGGTTTTTTCAAAAAGACAAAAAGTCAACTTTACGATTTTCTGCGTTTTCACACAAAACATTGTTCTTAAGAAAACGCACATTCCAAATGCGTTTTTTTAAACCAACGCTTAAATGTCGTGCTCGGAATAATTTGACAAATGATATAATGAGTGGTTTTTAAATTTTTTTGATACATATATAAATTTTTCATAACCGTTATAGTTTTTTCAGCAACTAAGTATTGCAAATTTGATAACCTCATTTATTGATTAAATTGTTATCAGAATAACTTATCATTAGATGTTATTGGATTTGTTGGTGTAAATCATTTTTCATAATTACATAGTTTTTTTAGTAACTTTGTATTATAAATTTGATAGCATTCATTGTTGATGAAATTGTTAACAAATGAAAATTTACTGAATTTGTTGGTTCACGTATAGTTTTTAATAATTAACTTTTCAATAACTAACTATTGTAAATTTGATAACTTATATTATTGATAAAATGGTTAACAAAATTTACTTATAATGAAAATTGATGAGTTTATTTACAAGAATTTTTAAAAATTTGGATAAATGTAATCGTTTCAAAATTAACAATTACACTATATTACACATGTAACTTAAAATGAATTTCCACTAAATTTCATCCCACGTGTAAAATACGTGGCAAAGTACTAGTTTGAAATAAAAGAGCGTGCATGTGAACAAGAGAAAGATGTATGCCTGCTGGGTGCATGTGCTTATTGGAATTTCTCATCGAAATATCAGTCTAGGTAAACGTGTACTACAATAAGTACTTTTCGGAGATTGAGAAGAACGCTTCTCTAATATTTGAGTGGCATTTTATACTAGAACTACAACTACAACTACAACTAGTACAAAATAATAATAACAAATAATTGAGTGGGAAAGACCAATGAATTCAGACTTTTGGTCAACGGCTCGACATTCAGTTGAACTGGGAACCAAACCCGGTTGACTCGGATTTTTTACCAAAGTCAACATATTTTTTAATTTTAAAAGCTGCAAGAAATATTTGTGGGTGGTGAGATTCAAACTCTCAACCATTAAAACATATCAGACACATTAACCACTACACCAAATAGTTTGTTGGAAGGTTTTAAGTTCGAGTCTTATGAATAGAGAAAGTTATTTTTTTAAAGGCAAAATTCAGGGTATTTGCCCCCTCCGTGAGGAGGTAAAATATCTTAAATTTGGAAAGTTCAGGAGATAAAATGTATTGAACTTGAAAGTTCAAGGGGCTTGTCGGCTTGGCTTCGAGTCTTATGAATAGAGAAGATCATTTTTTTAAGGCAAAATTCAGGGCAATTTGCCCCCTCTGAGGAGGTAAAATATTTTAAATTTGGAAAGTTCAGAAGGCAAAATGTCTTGAACTTGAAAGTTCAAGGGGCAAAATATCATGATTTGAAGTTTATGGAACAAAATTTCTTTGATGCAATAGTTAAGGGGGGCAAAAAGAATAATAAGCCAAATAAAAAGAAATGAATGATTTGAGTACTACTAAACCCCCACTAAGTTAGGGATGTACTACTAATTTAAAAATAACACATTAGTTGTTGGATATTGGTAATACCCTTATAAGTAGTGGGGGATGTAGTAGTACTTGTAGCCTCTCCCAATAAAAAAAAACTGCATATTAATTAGTTTCTCTTATTTTGCACATTCACAGGCAATAAGACTGTTATCAGTGGAGTGTCTTGATATCAATGATGTGAATTCTACGAATGTGGAAAATATGACAGCATTGGTATTTATCTCCGAATGTGATGATGAAAGCAATAATGAAAACAACACTTTCTCTATGTTAAGGACACTTTGAGCCTCCTGATAACAATTGGGCTAACCATATATCTCCTCCCAGGTGTTCCGGTTTCTTTTCTATTACTGACGCCAATTTCACTTTTATGCTCCAGCTACATGGTCTCCATGAGCGTCTTATCAACCACTCTTCAATGGTCCAAAGCCAATAATTTTCTGGCATCACTCGTTTTCATGTCGTTGATACTTCAAGCTTATCTGTTTTTTTTTTTTTTTTTTTCTGGGAACCTGCCTTGAAACACCGTTACCTGAAGCCTCCGTTGGCCGTATGTTTTTTGATGACACCAAAGCGGCTGCTTTTTACCATTGCAATCTTTTTTTTTTTTTGTTCTCGTATTGTCCATTAATGTAGCATTTGTGATGCGGGGACATGAAGGAAATTGATTGAAGATTTGAGTTGGGCCGAGTTCGTGTTTTGAAAAGACAAATGGAACTTTTATCAAACCTTCATTTAAGTGGATTCGTTTATCTCGCTATACACTGCATCAATTTGACCCTGCAAAATTGATATAATTTCCAGGACTAGTTCAGCTTAAGGAATTTAGGATTAAGACGAATAACATAATACCTTAGGCTGATTTGTTGAAATTTTTTCTTCCTTGCACCGATCGAATTACAGAGCTTTTTTTTAAGTTTTCTTTTGTTTTATATATATGTTGATGCCAAATAATATCGAAGATCAACATCGAGTTTCGAGCGGCCTGTAAAAGAGTGAATTGTTAGAAAGAGGTCACCCTCTGTTGTTTGAGGGTGGACCTCCTCCAACAGTCAAGTCAGTGAGGTGCAATTTTAGTATGTTGTGAGTGTTTTTTTGTGGAGGGTGATAGAGCATAATAGAGCTTAATATAACTTAATGAGAGAATAACCATACCTTGGCTATTTATATACCTTAAAGGCTAGGGTTTTGCTAATGGGCTGAGGCCCAAATTAAAGTATGATCAACAATAGCCCCCAGTCGTGAGAGTGATCATAAAGTGGTAGAACGAGCGACTTGCCTTTTTTTATGTTCTGAGAGTTCGGATACGTTCGTCATGTTAGTTTATACTCAATCGCGAAGTCCATGTACTTTATACTCAATCGGAGTTCATATGCTCGTCAGTCTTACAGCCGTTAATGATCCAAAGAGGCTCCCATGCATTAGATAAACAAATATATTATTAGTAAACGGGAGAAAGGTATGCATTTGGCATGTATCAAGTAAGCATGCTCAAATGGAAATCGTAGCGTTCGTGGTTCCTGTGGCAAAAGTCCAGGATGTTCGTCGTGTTGGTTTATACTCCATTCAGAGTTCATGTTGATCGTGGAGTTCGTTTAGTTTAGTTTATACTCTATTGCGGAGTTCGTGTTTCCAATGTCTAAGACGAACATCATTCTAGTACCAAGGACCGGACGAACGTAGCTAATGCTGACAGTTTAATTTATGCATTACATAATAGTATGGCATTTTAATGTTGCACAATAATCGAGATAGAATTAGCCGAATGTGACTTTAAAATCGGAAAGAGGACGTTCGGAAACCTTAGGAATCGGTCTGTGTTTGTAGTGAACCGGTCAAAAACAGGCCGAACCGACTGGTCAAAGTTGCTGGTTTGACACGGTTCGGTGAATGATCTTACGGACCGATCAACATCTGACGTGTCTGCCACGTGGCACGGTTTGGTTGGGCGGATCATCTGACGTGGCTGGCTGACGAGGCATGATGACGTAGCCCTGGTGTCAGAAGTTGGTGATGTGGCGCTACGGGAGTGGGCCACGTGGCAGGTTGGATCTATGGGACAAATCTAGCGCGTGACGATGGCCGCCGGTGCGTGGGTGGCTCGTGCTGTGGTGACGCGCCGCGCGGCCACCGTTGGCCACCAAATTTCGGCGGCCGCTTCGCCTCGCTGTTCTCAGGCCGATGGTACCGGTGGTGTAGCAGGACATTGTCTGGATTTTCGTAAATCGGAGTCGGAAGTTGTGGGAGGAGAGAGAAAGGTGGCGGTAGCGCGTGGCGGTCTTCACGGCGACGGAACGGGCTGACATTTTAGCAGTAACTTCGTTGAGGCGAGAGGATTGCAACGGTGAGGGAGGTGTCGGAGAAAGATGGCCGGATTTGTGTGAATCTGAGCCAACAGCCGAGGAAGAGAGGAAGAGTCGGCAGCGGCGCGTGGGGCGCATGAGGCCAACTCTAGCGACGGATCAGGATGAAATTTTGTTTGTTGACTCGTCGCATCGAGAGGAATCCGATGCTGGTGGTTGTTCACCGAGAGAACGGCTGGATGCCGGTGAGATCACAAACAGACAGTCGCCGGAGCTAAAAGTTAACTGGAAAGAGCAAAGCTTTTCGCTCGTTTCGCACAGACGGAGCCATAGTTGATGCGAAATAATATCGAGGATCAACATCGAGTTCCGAGCGGCCTGCAAGAGAGTAAACCGTTACAAAGATGTTCCCCTGTGGTGTTTGAGGGCGGACCTCCTCCGACGGTCAAGTTAGTGAGGTCCACTTTCAGTGTATTGTGAGTGTTTTTTGTGGAGGGTGATAGAGCATAATAGAGCTTAATATAACTTAATGAGAGAATAACTATACCTTGACTATCTATATACCTTAGAGGTTAGGGTTTTACTAGTGAGCTGAGGCCTAAATTAAAGTATGATCAACAATATATAAATATTGTGGAATCACATCATTAGTCGATGTCCTTTTAGCATTGTATACTGCTGATCTATTTAGTAAAAGAAAGTTTGTAACAGAAACTGATGTGTTTTGTTATCTTCATTAGCAAAAATGACAGCTACACCTACACGTTAAGAATTTATTTATTTTTTTTAATTATCTCATCCGATATCTAAGAACATTATTAACAAAGGCGGATTTATGGGAGGAAGGCAGGGGCAATCACAGACCCTATATAGGGGTCCCTCCCTGAATTCAAAATGTTCCCCTTTTTAGCATTTCTGTTTTATAGTTTAGATAAAGATTAGTTATGGGTTTGGTAAAAAAAAGTTATGGGATAAAAGTAATTTGTTTTGGCCTAGTTTTTTAGTAAGTAAAACAAAACTAAGAACCTTTGCATTGCGCCTAGGTGCCCACTTGGGGTGTTCAAAACTAAGACCCTTTTCTTACAACAGAATTATCACGCCAATTTCCAATTTCAATTTGACTTGGCTAAATTTCCTTTTCATGCTTCTAGCTTCATTTTTCATCAATTTGATCCATTTTCTTTATAAAGTCTTCAATTAAACCTATAAAATAAAATCAAAGGAAATTAAGCACCAAATAATCAAAATTGATAAAATTAACACCAATAGTTATGTAAATTATGCACTTATCATTGGTCCTTTTTTTTTTTTTACAATTTTGCTTCTACAAAGTTTCTCAAAAAAATAGAATTTATAAGTGTATGAGATTTAATTAAATGAGAATAGAATTTTTAGTAAAATAAAATTGTAAAACCTAATTGATTAAAAATAATAAAAATATCCTTTCAAATGGATTAAGATTTAAGCCCAAATTAAGTAATGGTGTTTCAGAATTTTTTTTTTAAAATAAGGGTACCATCGTCAATATAAAAGTTTCTCAACATTCGTACTTTTATCAATTTTGGGGAAAAGTAATCTTACTACTATATAAAAATATAGTGTGACTATCAATTGATAGTGCGGTTACCAATTTTATACTGTGATTATCAAAATTTCACACTGAGGTAACCAAAATTTCACAGTGTGGTTATCAACATTTCATGTGGATAGGTTATTAAAATTTCATAGGAAAGTTATCAAAATTTCATAGTGTGGTTATCAAAATTTCATAGGGAGGTTATCAAAATTCCATAGCGAGGTTATCAGAATTTCATAGCGTGGCTATCAAAGATTTCATAGTGTGGTTACCAAAATTTCATAGTAATGTTAGAAAAATCTAAATTTCATACGAAAATTATCAAAATTTTATAGTAATCTAAATTTCTTCGGGAAGCAATCAAAATCTCAGAGTAGTTATAAGAAATTCATAGAGATCAGATTACCAAAATTTCAAAGAAATGTTATAAAAAATCATAATGTGGTTATCAAAATTTTATAGAAAGGTTATCAAAATTTTAAAGCGAGGTTATCAAAATTTCCTAGTGAAGTTATGAAAGATTTTCATATTGTGGTTATTAAAATTTTATATGGAGGTTTCAAATTTCATAGTATGATTATCAAAATTTTATAGAGCGGTTAGCAACATTCCATTGGAAGGTTATCAAAATTTCATAATGTTATTATCAATATATTAGAGTGTGGTATTTCAAAGGGAGGTTATCAAAATTGCATTTGTGTGGTTACCAAAATTTCGTATGAAGATTATTAAAATTTCAAAGGGGGATTATTAAAATTTTATAGGGAGGATATCAAAATTCCATACTTTAGTTTTCAAAATTTTATAGGGGTTATCGAAATTTCATAGGAATGTTAACAAACTTTGATAATAAAGTTATCGAAAAATCATAGGGAGGTTATCAAAATTTGTGATTATCAAAATTTCATAAGGAGGTTTTCAAAAATTTATTGGGAGATTTATCAAAATTTTATATGAATGTCTATCAAAATTTCATACCGAGGTCATTACAATTTCATAGTTTGATTATCAAAATTTCACAGTGTGATCACTAAGAGGGCGTTTGGCTAGGATCACCCCCCAGATCACTGGTGATCTTAGATGCAAGATCACCGGTGATCAAAGATTACATGGGTTTAAGGTGGTAATCCAGATCACCCTTAGAGGGATGATCAGGGGGTAATCCGGATTACCACACCAAACCAAAAAGTGTAACCAAGCGGGGTGATCTAAGATCACCTGCCAAGATCACCATAGGTGATCAAAGATCACCCCCAACCAAACGCCCCCTAAGATTTCATAGGGAGGTTATAAAAAATATCATAGTGTGCTTACCAACATTTCACATGGAGATTATCAAAATTTTATAGTGCGGTTATCAAAATTTACGTGGATGGTTATCAAAATTTCATTAGGAGGTCATCAAAATTTTATATTAATGTTTTCAAAATTCTATAGGGAGGTTAACAAAATTTTAGGGAAGTTCTTGAAATTTGATTGGAAGGTTTTAGAAATTGCATAGAATCATTATCAAAATTTCATAGGAATATCATCAAAAGTTTATAAGGAGGTTATCATAGGGAAATTATCACAATTTCATAGGAATATCTATGATAATGAATTAGTTGTTTTATTTGTTGCAATTTTGAGACATAATACTTCACAATCCTCAATTACATAGTAAAAAGGAAAAGCAAAGTTATAATAATACTCACTCTGTCCCAAATTATCTAACCATTTTGGGTCAAAGTAATTCGAACTTTGACTCTTAGTTATAAAAAAATTATATAAAATTAAATTTTTAAAAATTATGTTTTGGTTGAGTTAAGTCTTAAACTCTTCAAAACATATTTTTTGAAAGTTTGATTGTGTGTGTGTGTGTGTGTGTGTGTATATATATATATATATATATATTGTAATTAAAGGCCAAAGGTAGGATTAGTTTGACCCAAAATGGTCAGATAATTTGAGACAGATGGAGTAATAAGTAAAATATTTGACAAATAGACAATAAAAATATTATTAAAATCAATCTGTGTTAAATGCTTGTGATGAACCATAAAATCAATTTGTACTTGAGCATTTGACTCAATGGTAAGGTGCATGCTCTCTGGATCGAGATGACTCAGGTTCAAGTCACACCATAGGCGTGTGGGTTTTGTGCAGCTTTGAGTTGAATTTGCTAATTTCTTTATGTTAGTTATTATCATAGTTTGTTCGTTTGATTATTTCTCATTGGATGTTTGAGCTTGTAATGAATTATCTGATTGTAATAATATTTGAATATTATATCACCTGAAAAAACCATAAAATCAATTACGGCTTTACACACACACACACACACACACATAAAAAATCAATTAGAACATAGTGATAGAGTATTAGACTCTTAATTTTAGTGGCTAGGATTCATCCCTGATAGCCTTAATTACCAAAAAAATAACATAAAAAAGACTTTCTTATAACAAAATAGACATGTTGAAGAATCAAAATGAAAATAAATGAAAGACGATTTATGCCTTATTATAGTTATCCATTATCAATCTAATTCATATTGATTTTACTTTTTTTTTGTTAAGTACATGGAAGACATGCCGAACTTTTCCTAGCTTCCAATTACAGATAATTCATGTAGCCAATTTCCCAAATAGAACAATTTTATTGCAAATTAACTTAAAATACTTATTTTGCCATTGAATTTAATTTTTGTTTAATAAATTGGTGATTTAAAAAAAATCCCTTGTAGCCACCATCGAATTAATTAAATAAATTTAAATTATAAATAAAAAAATTTCAAATAATTTTGGGAAGTATATAATTATATGGACTTACAATATCTTTCCATAATTAATAAAAAAGAAGAAGTTTAATGACTAAAAAAACAATGATTTAAAAATTATTATACTATAATGCTAAGGGTATTTATGAAATTTCCCAATTAAGATTTTTGAGTTCGTGATTTTATATAGTACATAGTAAGATAAGATAAGATAGATAGATAGATAAAATATATTCTGTGTTTACCAAAAAAATTCAATATATATATACTTCGCACTCCCTTCAAGAATTTCCTGAGTCCGCCCCTGATTATTAACGGGAGAGGTTTGAGAGCTTTGGAAGTCCTACAATGACAAACTCAAATTGATTGGGAGAGTCAAGAGTGTGAACCAAAATTGTTAGTTTAGTATCGCTACGGTACGCGCCGATTTTCCCTATAACCGATACCGGTAGACTATTTGTTTCGTACCGGTTTAAATTTCGGTGATTTTGTATGGTCTTGATGGTAACGGTACTTTTCGGTCGATTTCGGCGAAAATGTGGATTTCGCCGAAACCTAAATTTACTTTCTCAAAAACTCAATTTGACATTTTAATAATTAAATAATGTTAAAATTTGAGGTTTTTTTTTTTTACTTTTCAACTAATAAAAACAAAAGAACTAAATCATACATTAATTTACCCCACTTTTCTATTTTTTTACTTTTCTTTCTAAATTAACTCAAAGATTTAATCGTCTGCTTCCATAAAACTTTGCGTTTTAACAATTTAGTAGACATTTAAAAGTATTATTATAAATGTTAAATGTTAAATATATAATTCTATATATCATATAATTAATTTGTATATTATATAAATCTTAATATTTTTTTATATATATACTAATTCGAAATGTCCGAAATGATATGGTGAAATCATCGAAACCGGCACATACCATTCTTTTTAAGAAAACCGAAACATAATCCGGTACGAAACTAACAACTTTGGTGTGAACATACTCAAATTGATTGGGAGAGTCAAGAGTGTGAACATTGTATGCAGTGTTAAAGATTCACACTTTGAGAGATGTCAATGTTTCACAATAAAATGGATTATGTCCTAGCTTTGTTTGACAAGATTATGTATCTTGAAGAAACAGTTCGATAAGAAAAATTATGATTTACGATTGATTTAATGATTTTCAGAGATTAATATTATTCAGTTCTTAAATAATTATTATATATTACTTGTGTGTGCTATGTACGTAATCTAGGTACGTCACCAAGTTTTGGCCGCAATTTTTCCAAGCAAAATCTGGTCAAATTTTTCTTTGGTCCATATTAACTATGCATGGACCTATCTTTTCCGGAAAGGTGAAGAGCAATTGAGGTTCATAAGAAGGATTCGTCTACGGACTTGACTCAGACAAAATCAAACATAATAAAGTCTTGACGTACGTACGGGGTAACGGACCGGGCACAATCAGATTGTTTATCTCACAAAAAGCATTGCTGACTTTAACACCAAATTTTTAGCAATTTCCTTGGAAGTTTAATTAATTTGTGATCAATATTTCAAGATCCACATTCAAGTTTTTTTTTTTTTTTTTTTTTGCCAGAAATCCACATTCAAAATGACTTTAAAGACTTTGATGAAATATCATTGATTTATAGGTGATCAATTAATTAACATTCAAGTTCTTCGAGGTGCTCCTTAATTATTTCCTGCATCCTCATTTCACACTTTCAATTACTCTAATTTCCTCAAGATAAACATTGTTAGCAATTTCTTTTGTTTCCTCTTCTTTTGACATGGATGAAAGTTTGAGAAGAGCTGCTCGAGCAGGAAATGTTAGCGAATTGTATAGATTGATTCGAGGAGATGGCAATATATTGAGGCGAATTGATGAAGTGGAGTTTATTGACACTCCATTACACATAGCCGCAGAGGAAGGTTGCATTGATTTTGCAATGGAGATAATGAGCTTGAAGCCATCATTTGCTAGGAAGCTGAACCAAGATGGCTTGAGCCCTATTCACCTTGCGGTCAAGAAAGGGCATGAAGAGATTGTACTACGGTTTGTGGAACTTGATAAAGATCTTATTCGTGTCAAAGGGAAGAAGGCTAAGACTCCCCTGCACTATGTATGTAAAAAAGGAAATAGTGACGGTATGCTGAATAAATTTCTGAAGGCCTACCCTGAATGTATCCAAGATGTTACAACTAAGAATCAAACGGCTTTGCATATTGCGGTTAAACATAACCGGTTAGGCTTTCTTCAACTTCTAACTCGAATGCTTAGTAAGAAGAATTACTGTCGAGAAGTGGTGAACCGAAAGGACAAAGATGGCAACACTGCACTGCACATAGCTGCAACCAATAATCAACCCCAGGTTATAAAGTTAAATATCATTTACTTCTAGTAACCAAAAATTGATTCTATTTAAGAATATTGTATTTGATGGTCAACTAATTGTAGCTATTTTATGAATTTGATCAATTGAACAGATGCTCAAATTGCTATTAAAATGCAAGGCTGATAAGCATGCAACAAATCAGGTTGGTTCAACGGCACTGGATATTGCACAACAACTTAATCATGAAGAAAGCATTCGTATTCTACAGTACAGTTGCTTTAGTCCAAGAGTTTCAACCCTTAAATATAAGTTGCAGAAAAAAATTCTCAAGTACGTAAATAAGCCATCCTCAATAATATTTGATGATATGGATAGTATATCCGGAGAAGATCGTAATGCCTTGCTTGTAGTTTTAGGGCTGCTTCTAACAGCTACCTACCAAGCCAGTCTTAGTCCTCCTGGTGGTGTTTGGCAAGGTGATAGTTCCTCAAATTCCAATTCTATTGAGGGAAATACTAGAATTGGGAACTCAGTCCTTGATCAATCTAGTTTTATATTCTTCTATATTCCAACATGTGTTGTCTTCATAGTAACTTTTTTCCTAACCCTAGGCCTCCTCAAACCTTTCCCACGTGGTTTCAGGGCAGCTCTTCAAGTACTACTTGCGTTTCTTGCAATATGCTTCCAAGACTCGATATCTATCATAGCACCAACTTCTAAGTCGCGTGAAATTATAAATATTTTTTCAGTTTCGGTTTTCATCATAATGATGGTCATGTGTATTGCATACCGGGTATCAAGAATTAGTGTTTCGATTCTAGGGTGTTGGTTATACCCTACAACTCTGTTCGGAAGTTTAATCCTAGGGAATATTATTCTAGGATGCTTGTTATTCATTTTTCTGTATGATGAATTCTGGATTGGAAGCATGGTTACTATTGGATATAATCTACTATTCATTGATTTTGGTGTTAAAGTCTTTTTAGAGAACAGTCCAGTCTCCGGATGCTGGTTCTTCCTTTGTTTGTGTCGATTCTACATACGTTGGCGCAATAAACGTTTCTAATGCCTGAAAATAATAGTCAGAGATGATGCTTAACTCGAATTTAAGATATTTTGTTCCCCGATATAGGGATGGCTATTGTACTCTATGTCCTATATTGTTATTATAATATTCTATTTTTCTTGTTTGGGGATGTTAATATTATGAAATGAAATTCATTCCATTTATTTTGAAAGGTAAAACTTAGAATTGGAAACTTCAAAGATTAGACTATTTGTGATTGTTTATACTTCAATTTACAATTGAGGGTAAATTGGTCTTCACATGATTTATATCAAGATGAGTGGTCAAGATTTGATTACAAATCCTGAAGAAACTAGTTTCTGCACCACCCTGATTCTAATTGAATTAGGAAATTCTTCTAATTAATTAATTAAGGCCGAAATTATTAATAAATAATAATAATTTCGAAATTATTATTATTATTTCCATATATGCCGCCCAAAAATAGGAGAGTGGCAAAGAAAGTCAATCGGAAGCAGTTTCCTTTGATATTGCTGCCTGCTAGGGAGGCAAACAAGTAAAAAAGGAAAAATTACTTGTCATCTGCCCATGAGATGAAAAATACCTCATGGACATATATAGCAAGGCCCAAGTCGTCTCCCATACAGAGGAGAGGCCGCCCTCTGCCCTACAGAGAGATATTTTTCTCTTCCTGCAGGAAGGAGGCAAAGAGCTAAAGTTTGCCAGCAAGAGAAACATCTGTGCACGTGAGAGAGGCATGAGATTTTCAACCTCATACCTGCTCCACATAGTCGACCAACCATAGTGGAGAAATTGCCTAGCCTTGTTCCCCTCCCCGGGAGGCGAAACTGCAACTTGTATTTTGTTCAATTAAGGACAAAACGGTAAAATTGATCAATTGAAGAGGCTAGGTATTCTATTATATATTTTACATAGTTAATTTTTCCTTTACTTATTTGAGATTAATATTCTCATAAATAAACTTTAATTCAATTATGAATGATAACATAAAATATAAGCAGTACATTAAAAGTTCAATCTGATTTTTTATATATATAAAAAAGAGTACACTTTCACTTGAAAGTGCATAAAATTGATAGTGTAATGATAAAAAATCAATATATATATATATATAATTTGTTATAATATCTTTTTAACTGTTCACTATAACTTTTTTAGTAACCTTAATTATATATGAAAATTGCTAATCTTCGCTATGAAATGTTACTAAAGTTACTAAAGATGACATGTTAATGAATTTCTTGATAATATTATAGTTTAACTTTTTAATAACCATAAATAAGAAATTTAATAACCAAAACTACTAAGAATGTAAGGTTATTGAATTGGTTGATATATTAAAAAATATCTTATTGAATGCATTTATACAAAATGTAAGGTTATTGAATTGGTTGATAGTATTATATTATATCTTTTTCATAATCATTAATTATAGTTTTTTTTCTTTGTAATCTTACTAGAGATACCGAATTTCTTAATTTTTTTGGCCAAATACTGAATTTCTTGATTATTCTTATATAATTTAGCTTTCTAAAGAATGTAAGGCTATTGAATTAATTGTAAGTACTATACCTTTTTTTTATAATCATGTTAGTTATTTTTTAATATTAAATAAAAAATGATGAAAGTTTAAAGTTATTAAGGATGTAAGATAATTGAATTTTTATTTTGATACAGTAAGATAATTGAGTTGATAGCATCATAATTGTTGTGAGAACATCTAAATCTTCTTTTAGTAACCTCAATTAGATAAGAGTTATTGAATTTATTAACAGCAATTCAACTTTTTTTATACTACTAATTTTTATGTTATATGACAAATTATTATGCGATTTATATTTATTTATTTATTTTTTATGATTTATGAACTATTAACACACGTGCGTTGCACGTGCATTAACTAGTACTATATAAGTCTAAACTTCAAAAACCTTGACCTGAAATATCTAAAATAGCCTTTTTAATTTTAAAATTTTAGTTATATTTTTAAGGGTTAATATGTAATCTATCCAATCAGATTTTATTTCCATATTAAAAAAAGTTTAAAATAATAACAATTATTTTTACAT
>AWUE01015485.1:0-14295 GCA_001974825.2 Corchorus olitorius | reverse complement strand
GCTAAATTGGGTGTGCTGCGACCACCACGCAGTACCGGACCCAAGCTAACGTCAGGGGAACGGGCTTGTTTGGAAAAAATAGAAAAAATGATGTTTTTACTAATTATTTGATGATGACGAAAATGCCCCTGACGGTTCCGGAGGTTGACTCGGGCCAAGGTCACTCCGGATAGGTTTTTGTTGGCAGCTCATTTGTTTATGAAAAAGATAAATGATTTCTTGTACCTGTTTTATTGCTAACCATGATTTTATAACTTGGTATTCTTACCTGTTTTGGTTGTGAGTGCACCCCACCCTCTTCCGGTTCTCTTTTGAGGGTGGCTCACTCACTGGGTACACTCGTGTACTCATCCCCTCAAATTCTTGTCGTGTTTCAGGTAGTTAGGGCTCAGCGCATTCTTGGACGGTCGAGTCGGTGGCTTAGGCTATTATCACTGCTCTTAGAGGTATTTCTCACTACGTGATGGGTCCCACTGGCATTGTCTCTATTTATTTTCATTCCTCGTGCCTTGTTTCTTGTTTACTAACTCGCTACTTGGATTTGACTTGGTTTTTGATTTAATAGAATACTTTTACTACTTCGGTTTTTGATGATTCCGTTTTTACTATGATTTGTAAACTGTTGTATCTAAAATTTATACTATGTTCTCGTTTTATTGTTTCTGATCTGGTATCGACGCTTCGCGTCACCTTGGATACGTGTGACGCGCGGCACGTAGTTCAAGGAGACGCGGCGGTTGTTCACGCTCGACTTCCGGGTCGGGGTGTGACATTCGAGCTTTCCTGTTGTGCCGAGTCGGTGGCTTAGAAGACCAGTTTACTCCGTAGAGGTACTACTCACTACGTATGGGTTCCACTGGCAGTCGTAATCTATCCGTTGTTTTCTTTTATTTCCTTTTGGATTTGACTTTGTTGGTAATACTTGTTCATGCTTCCGCTGAGAGGAAATTCTTGACTTAAATGTTCATTTCTTTGGATTTGAGCCTGAGGCTCTAATGTTAATATTTGGATTTCGGAACTATGTTTTACATCTTATCTGCATTTGAATTGTTTATTGTTGTTTTGTTTTGGCATTGATACTGACGCTTCGCGAGACCTCGTGTGCGTGTGACGCGTGGCACGTATTACGAGGTATCGTGGTGGTTATCCGTGCTCGATCCCAAGTTGGGGCGTGACATTCTGCTTATAAGCTAAGCTGAAACAAAGGGAGCCTTAGGGAGGTTAACAAAATTCCGTACGAAGGTTATTGAAACTTTATAGTGTAGTTATCAAAATTTCATAAGAATGTTAACAAAATATCATTGGGAGGGAGATTATCAATATTCGTGCTTATCAAAATTTCCTGGAGGTTAACAAAATTTCATAGGGAGGTTATGAAAATTTCATGGAGAAGTTATCAAAATTACATAGAGAGGATATCACAATTCACAATTTCATTCTCATAGAGACATTATCGAAATTTCATGTTGTGTTTATCAAAATTTTCATAGCGCGGTTACAGTTTTATAGTTTGATTATCAAAATTTCATAGGGAGATTATCAAAATTTCACACTGAGGTTATCAAAATTTCATAGTGTGGTTATCAAAATTTCTCAGTGTGGTTATCAATATTTCTACATTGGAGCATGAAAACAACTACCAAAATGACATAGAAATATATTGAAAAACTAGTACAGATTATGTTTCCCTTCATTAGATTTGAATAGAGTTTACTTGAAAGGACTCGCCAAATAAAGCATTCTAAGAAATCTAAAACCTCAACTTCCCGATTTAGCACGTTTGTGTGTAGAACGTGGTTCTTAGGAAATTAAACGCTCATTCCAAATACATTATTTGTGAAACCAACACTGAAATGTTGTGTTTCAGAGTGAGTAAGTGGGTTGCCAAAAAAACTTCTTCAAAACCTAAAACTTGAACTTCACGATTTTACATGTTTGTGAGTAGAGCGTTGTTCTTGAGAAAATGTTCATTCCGAATTCGTTATTTGTGTAACCAATGCTTAGATGTCGTGTTTCGGAGTTAGTAGAGCTCATTGGAAAGTGACTTGCCAACCAAACAAAGCTTTCTTCAAAGCCTAAAACCTCAACTTCACGATTTTCTACAATTTATGCACGAAACATTTATTTATTTGAAAATGATCAGAATTTTTTTTTAAAACCAACGCTCTAATGTCATGTATCGAAGTCAGTAGAGCTTATTGGGAAATTGGCTCGCCAAACAAAGCTTTCTTTAAAGCCTAAAACCTAAACTTCCTGGTTTTGTGAACAAATACAACTCTCAAATATCGTGTCTCGAACTGAGTAGAGTTTTTTGGAAACTAGACTCAACAAATAAGGTTTTTTCAAAAAGACAAAAAGTTAACTTCACGATTTTCTGCGTGTTCACACAAAACATTGTTCTTAAGAAAACACACATTCCAAATGCGTTTTTTTTAAACCAACGCTCAAATGTCGTGCTCGGAATAATTTGACAAATGATATAGTGAATGGTTTTAAATTTTTTGATACATATATAAATTTTTCATAACCGTTATAGTTTTTTCAGTAACTAAGTATTGTAAATTTGATAACCTCATTTATTGATTAAATTGTTATCAAAATAACTTATCATTAGATGTTATTGGATTTGTTGGTGTAAATCATTTTTCGTAATTACATAGTTTTTTTAGTAACTTTGTATTATAAATTTGATAGCATTCATTGTTGATGAAATTGTTAACTAATGAAAATTTACTGAATTTGTTGGTTCACGTATAGTTTTTAATAATTAACTTTTCAATAACTAAATACTGTAAATTTGATAACTTATATTATTGATAAAATGGTTAATAAAATTTACTTATCTTACTATACTATAAAATCAGGAACTCAATAATTTTAATTGGAAAATTTCTAAAATACCCTTAATATTGTAGTATAATAATTTTTTAATGAGTATTCTTTTTAGTCATTTAATTTTTTTATTAATTATTGAAAGATATTGTAAATCCACCATAATTGTAATATTTTACTTCCATAATTATTTTAATATTTTTATTTATAATTTATATTTAAATCCAAATTTGAATTACATATGTACCGCCACAAAATTAAATTCTAAAATTACACAAAAAACTAAAACATTAATTATTATAATAATTGTGTATATCTTTACAGTTGGTTTTGTTCTAATGTGAAACAATTGAATAAAATTCTACAAGGGGGAGTTTGTCAAAGGCCTACTTTTCTTGAAGCTATTGCTAGAAAGGTGTATGCCTTCGTGGAATAATTGAATAATACAAGGCCACATTCAAGTAGACAAATTACTTTAAGGCAGTGTAATATGTACTTGGCATCCACCAGTGGCTTATGCTGCAATTTTTGGTTTACACATTGCTCGGTTGCATGGTTTCTCCAATATATTGCATGGTTTACATATTTTTTTTTATTAATTATGAAAAAATATTGTAAATTTAGTTTTTAAATTTAGTATTTAGTAATAATTTACTATAATTATAGTTAATAATTTAATTCTCATAATTATTTTTAGATTATAATACATTTAATTATTCTTCTACTTTTCTTTTTTAAAGACTTTATTCTATTCTTGATATAGCCTTAAAACCCTCATTCAATCTCAAAGTTTAATCTCAAAGTTTAATTACTCATTAATAGTACATAGCTTTCGTAAAAAAAAATGTAGCTGGAAGTTGATAGCATGATACAGAAGTTGAGTAAAGACTTAAATCTTTATTTAACATACTTACTTTCCATTGATTTCTTTGCAATCCAACAGAATAATTAAGTGCATAATCCTAAGAAAATACTCACCTCCACATTATGATATAGTCACATGTGAATATTTATAAGATCAACAAATAGCATTAATTTGTCGCACTTCTAGAAAAAAAAGGTTAGTTTACCAAAAGCATGTTTGGAACTTAATGGTGAAAGATGATCAATTAATAAAAGACCCAATCAAAGTCTGAAAATAAGTTGAGAAGGGTGGAAGAAAATCTTTCCCACTAAAACTGTAAATAAAGACGTTATACTATATTTTATATCTTTCAAATATTATGAATAATAATACCATTAATAAGAAGCATGCAATATTACAAGTATAAATCTTTTGTTTTGGTAAATTTTGATTCTTGGGTTTAAATTTTGACACTTAATTACTGTTAGGATATTTGATAACATAAATTAAACTCAGTCTCAAAATTTAAACCTTAAAATTCATATTTGTTCCACTCAAAACTATGTGGTAATATATGTCTAACTTGATCCATCCTCTATTACGAAATCTTATAATTAAATGTATGAGAGTATTATATTGAGGATTTTTTTAAGGTGAAAGCAAATAAGCCAATAAGCAAAATTAGAAAGCATAAACTTTTGCAATTGTCCGAAGCTTGAACACATATCAAAGTGACAACATAAAAATCAATTTGACAATCAAACCAAAACTACATAGAAATTTTATTAAAATTTCATAGTGTGGTTACCAAAATTTTATATGAAGCTTATCAAAACTTCATAGTATAATTATCAAAATTTCGTACAGAAGTTACCAAAATTTCATCAAAAGTTTATCAAAATTTCTTAGGCAGATTAATAATCGAAATATTTATATTAAATTAATAAACCAAACACACGTAAATAATTTCTTTTCTCCGAAAGGCAACAATAAATTTATTAAGAAAAAAACAGTAAGTCCGAGTGACAATAATCAGGATAAAGATCAGTGAGGTAATAATAAGATCACACTGCAAAGAAGGGTGATCTGATTCCCATCCAAAAGGGTGTGAAAGTTTTATCACCCCTTGAAGTGATCTCCAAAACTTTATTTTTTTTTTTTACATTTTTTTTGTGATTTAACATTAATTAATTAATTTTTACCAAATATGGTGATCTAAAATCACCATGAAATTTTATAGTCACACCAAACATGGTGATTAAATATCACCCTTAATAAGATCACCTCAGTGATTAGATTACGATGGTGATCAAATCACCATGGTGATCTTGAGACGGCTACCGAACACACACTTAATGGATTGTTACTAAATTTGTTTTATGTATATAACACTTTCAAAAAACCTCTATAATTAATGAAATGAATTCCAACATAATTATAAAAGTATGCTCAGATTTTTTGTCTCAGAGCGACTAAACTTATTAGAAAGTGGCATGGCCAAATAAAACTTACTAAAATGGCTAAACCCCCAAATCTGAGATTTTAAGTGTTTGTGTGTAAATTATTTTTCTTTAAAAAATAATCATTCATTCCAAATGCTTTTTAATTTTTTTATTTTATTTATAAAATCCAATGTTCAAATGCCGTGTCTCAGAATAAGTAAAACTTATTGGAAAGTGTGCTTTCCAAACAAAAGTTTTTTAAGTTTAAAACCTCAATTTTCCAAAATCATCACTGTAACATTATGTCTCAAAATGAGTAAAACTTATTGAAAAGTGGACTCGCTAAATAAAGATTCTAAGAAGCCTAAAACCTCGACTTCTCTAATGACGTATATCGGAGTGAAAGCTTATTGGAAAATGAGCTAGCCAAACAAAACTTTCTTCAAAACGTAAAACCTAAACTTCATGATTTTGCGTGTTTGTATATATGCAAAACATTATTGTTTAGAAATGATAATTTTAAATGCTACGTTTTTCTTTTTTGAAATCAACGCTCAAATGTCGTGTCTCGAACTTAGTAAAATATATTAAAAAGTGAACTAGCAAAATAAAGTTTTTTAAAAAACCTAACACATCAACTTCACGATTTTGTGTGTTTATATGCAAAACAGTGTTATTGAGAAAATGCTCATTTCAAATACGTTTTTGTGAAATCAATGCTCAAATCCCATGTCTCATAATGAGTAGAACTTATGAGAAAATGCGCTTTCTAAATAAAGTTTTCTTGAAGTATAAAACCTCAACCTCAAAATATATATTGTTCTTGAAAAAAAGGCTCATTGCAAATGCAACTTTTGTGAAGCTAATGTTCAAATGTTGTGTCTTTGAATGATTTGACAAATGATATAATTGAAATGTTTTAAATTTGTTGTTACACATATATTTCATTCATCTCAAATTGAATGTCTACTTTGTAAATAGCATAAAGTATAAGGAAATGCGATATTTTAATAGATGCTTCACAATTATGCCCTTTAAAGTGATATGAAGTGCTGAGTCCCATAACAAAGTTAGTGTTCAAATGGAGGGTAAAGGTGTAAAAGTGTTTGTCATTTTAAAAAAGTGAATATTATTTTTAAACATCCCAAAATAGTAAGGTAAACATTCGATACATAAGAGATGGAGTAACTTTTTTTTATAACATTTATAACTTTTTCAATAATTCAATCTTGCAAATTTGATAATATGAATTATTGATTAAATTGTTACCAAGAATAATTATAATTAAATGTTATTGGATTTATTGGTAAATGTATTTTTTTATATAATTATATAACGTTCTTAGTAACTGTGTATTATAAAAATATATCCCGATACCTAATTTATTTATAATGAAAATTTACTAAATTTGATGGTTCACGTACAGTACTATTGATAAAATATATAATTATTATTTGACACATCATCCATGAAGATTTTAAACTCCACAAATGGGTTAAAAAGTTGACACATACCCCATATATACTATATATTATTTTTAGTGACTATGGAAATTACTTAAAGGCCAAATTGAGGATTAATGTGGTGCCTCATTTTGGCTTTTTTTGGTCTTTTCTCACTTTTCGGGTGACTAAAAAGGTCCTCGATAAATTTCCTCCCTTACTTTTACTGCTGCCCTTTTTTGTAATTTATTATTTTTATATTTATGATTAAGTGTGTTTTAATTACATATTAATTGTATGTGGATATTATGATTTACCAGTTCAACTCCTTTGCCGGAATTCCAAAGGATTGGTGTATAAATGTAAACTATTGACATTCCAATTCTTTTTTCCTTTTGTCTTCATTTAATCATTTTTATTTGGGTGGGTTTCTTTTTCCCTAACATTTATCTGAATTGGTTTCACATGGACTCCGTTCTGTTTCCTAAAATTTCAGATGGACGTTGATAAGATCCTTCCAATTAATTTATATCTAGAGATAAAGTAAAATTTAGATAATACACTTTAAAATGAAAGAGAGGTCATGTGTTTTGCTTTTTATGTGCGAATTATTTGTTTCGATGTATGAGTTTCTCCTAACTGATTAACTTACAGCCAATGCAATATTATCTTACTAACCGACTTAAATAATTACAAAAAATATAGTCCTAATAAGAAGATGACTGTAGCGCAAGCGCAGGCCGCCCTACGTGTTCATAATTAATTATGTATTTTATATTCAAAATCAAAACTATTCATTAAAAAGATACATATCAGACCTTTAATCTTGCAAATTGCATGTGCAGACTGCTAAATTTCACTAATAATGTATTGTATACTATCTTAAAATATAGTATAACTTTTCAATAACTAACATCCATTACCAATAAAATGGTTAATAGTACTTAATTAACTTATAAAAAAATTTTAATTATTTCATTCTCAATAATTTGTAAGAATTTAGAAAAATTTTAATCTTTTTAAAATTAACATTGACATTATATTGCATAATATGTAACCTAAAACATGTTTCAATCAAAACTTCAACCCCACGTGTGGAACATGTGACAAATTACTAGTAATGAAAATTGATGAGTTTATTTACAATAATTTTTAAAAATTTGGATAAATGTAATCGTTTCAGAATTAACATTTACATTATATTACACATGTAACTTAAAATGAATTTCTACTGAATTTCATCCCCACGTGTGAAATACGTGGCAAACCTTACCATCGATTACCCTTTCCGATTAAAAAGCCAACCCAAGTGCAATCACACTGATTTTAGGATTGAGCTTGAGTGCCAATACTCGTGCTATAAATTATACGAAAAGCTATTGATGGGAATTGAGCTCTCATTAGAAATTGTCTACAATAAATAATTTCAATATCTCAAAGAATTCCTGCAGTGTAAGAAGTTTCCTACATTTCAATTTCTGTTTACTTAGTACTAATTAGCTAGGTTGAGTTCGTTTGAGACTTATGAGATCTGATTTTGAAAATTTGTAGTGGTCAAACCTCCAACTTTAATTTAGATTTTTGAAATTTTTATTTCTTTCCCCTCTATTTCAGCAGGATTAGATTTATGATTTTCATTATCAACTTGAATTAAAGAATTGAAACAGAGATTTTGATTAATGCCAATGGTGAATTGGTGATATAGTGATTAATGACCATTGTTGTTCTTGTTTCATTTTTTTTTCATTTTTTTTTTGGGAGAAATATATGCAAAACTTAGAATTTCATATTTTACCATATAATGATATAATACATGCAATTAGAAAATCAAGCCTGGTTTATTATAAAGAAATGAAAATTACAATTCCAAGCCAAGAAGAATACTATATTGTTGAAGACAAACCCAATCTTAGAAATGTATAGCACACCACACAAACCAAATAAAGCAGCAGTAGTTACAAACCATATATTAAATTAAAGATAATCAATACCATAAATGATAGTAAATCCCAACACCCATCCTCGGATTAATTTTGACATACCTATTCATCAGAAAGAAAGAAAAAAAAAGGCCAAATTGTAATGAGTGAATTATTCCTTAGCTTGGTTGGATACCCAGGATCATTTGAATAATGTTTTCCAAATGCTTGCAGCTGATCCATGACCCAGTTTTTCTTCCTCGCTATATATATAGAGAGTTAAAAAAGAAAAGCAAAATGTTATTAAAAGATTAATATTGAAAAGAGATGAATAGAAATAAATAATATTGTATTGTATATATAAAAGCTACAATTTACTCATCACTTACCAGAAAGCTGTGTAACTCATAGGTCCCATTGACAGTCTGTAAACACAAATTTCGCGTCTGAAAATAAGAGCAGGAAATTTGGAACAAATAAATAATTTTATTGATGATGTGGAGTACAATCTCTGAATGAATTACGATGAATTCTTATCCTCTGATTCTTCTTCGATGAATTTGATTCAAGGGTCTTGACGGACTTGATCTTGAATAAACAGTAATAATCTTCTCCAAATGTGTTGGTGAAGATCAAAATAATGATTTCTTGAGCTTTGGTGAAGATCAAATCAAGAACATCCGAAATTCTTCAGATCTTGATTTTTTAGGGCTTTTCTGCTTTAGAGCTTTTCTGCCTTGTAGAGTTTCTTTTTTTTTTTTTTTCTGAATTCTCTGGAATTTGTGAGGTGAAGACCTCTTTATATAGGGGAGGCTAGGGTTAATTTTGGAACCCTAATTATGTAGTACTGGGCCAGTTGTATTGGGCCGAGTCTACTTCCTTTTAAATGGACTCAAATAAGAATTTAGTCCAAATAAATTTATATGGACTTAAACCCAAATGAATTATTTAACCAACCAAAACTTGTATTAATTGGTCAAATTTTCCACAAGAATATTCCAAGTCCACGTGGCACCTTGTGATTGGATGACAAATTTTCTTTGTCTACAAATGCCCCCTCAAGACTTATTCACTTTTATTTAGTGAATGTGGAGAAGTCTTGACATCTTCATGATTTGTAGCTTGTAAACCAACCAACTTGACTTGTTCGAATGTCCATGCTAAATTGGCTTTTTTTTTTTTTTGGAATACCAAGCATAGAGGTAACAATTTAGGACTAGGCATGAACCTGTACCAAATGGGTTTTCTCATAAATCCAAATTTGATTTAGGCCCATTAATGAATTTTGTCAAGATTTAAAATTCTTTTCCCACTTGTATTTGGATCAAAATTTATTCCAACAACAAGGCCCGTTCTAAGGGATTGTGTTTCATTCAATTTTCCTAAATTAATTAGGATTTGTATTGAATTAATTAATCTCTTTAACCGACTTTAGTAGGAAATTCCCCTATAAAAGGAGACCTAAGGCACGTATTTTTTTATCTCGTCATCTGACAGTCTCAATTGCCGCAAAGTAATATCAATTGTTTCTTCAAACCAATTGATTTTTTCCTCACCGCATCGCTCCAGAGAAATCCAAGCTTGCTTAATCGATTATCCTAGGTAAAGTAATACACCCTTTCCTTTGTTTTGTTGATTTTTCTCCTTGCCATTCATGAAGATCGACACATGTACATACATTCACCCACTAACTTGATTTGAGACATTAAAAATTTGATTTTTCTTCTTGCCATCCATGAAGATCGACACATGTACATACATTCACCCACTAACTTGATTTGAGCCATTAAAAATTTGAGCAGTAAGGTGCAAATTTTCTTTTGGTTCCATCATCATCTTCTTTATTGTCCCTTTATCAAATTTGACACGTTTCCATGCATGCTTTGAGGGTTACATGTGTCAATTAATCTGTACTAATTTTTTTCTTGAATGTTGTCTCACCAATTTACATGCTCAGCTTTCAATCTGACGGAAATCTTTAATCAGCTTCCGCCCAATTTACATCAGTTTCAAGTTGTCGGTAAAATTAGTACTTCAACTTTTGATTGAAAATTTTCTTTCAGACTTGCTGCTGGTCTATATATATTTCACCTGACATCAGATTTTTTTTTTTTTTTGTCTAAGGGAAATTTGCAATCAGTTTTGAGGACTTGTCACCAATCGGTTTACAATTTGACTAGTCCTTGTGAATTTTTGACTTACTTATTCACCGCAAACTAACATAAGTTAATTGTAATTTTGTAGGTTTCTGCTTATCACTTGCGACAAAGCGACCAAATTTATTATTCGCTTTTGATCAAGACCCAAGCGATCAATTTCTTTATTCGCTTGGGATTAAGACCTAAGCGATCAATTTCATCATTCGCTTAGGACCAAGACCCAAGCGATCAATTTCATCATTCGCTTGGGATCAAGACCTAAGCGATCAATTTCATTATTCGCTTAGGGCCAAGACCAATCAATTTCATTATTCGCTTCGGGTGTTTATCATGTGCTCAAGACCCGAGTGAAATTTTATTATCCTTGGTCATGCCAATGAGTTTATTAACGTTGGGGTATCTCTTCCCATCAGCCAACCTATTTCTGGTCGATATACTCCATCTTGGCCAAAATTATCACTTCCTCGTGCTCTTATCGAATGGTCTTCGGAGCCTACAAGCGAGTCAACAAATTCCCGTTGCCTTCAATCTTATTTACATGATGGAGCTCAGAGCGATACAAAGTTTATTACTTTGGGGAATCGCATTACCACCGGTGCATCACATTGGGGGCCATTTTTCAAGCTTTATGGTGAATTTGCCTATATACCCAAATATTGGGAATGGGCTGAAGAGGTGTTGGACCGCTTTAGGTCATCCGTCCGTGAAGCTGAGATTGAAGATGCAATTTATGCATCTCTTTATACTTATGATCGAAACAAAGACATTATTCGCGCATTTTGCGAAAATTGGTCTCCAACCACAAATACTCTTCATCTTGGCTCCGGAGAAGCCTCGATTTCATTGTGGGATTTGCATCGATTAGGCGGCCTACCTATCAAAGGTGATTTTTACGACGAAGTGATTCCTTGTGCTGAAGAGTTAACCGGGGTTGATGATAAAGGGAGAAGATATCTTCCGAAAAGCTGTGAGTATTTATTTGCTGCTTTCCACCATTTACAAAAGAAGCAAGGAAGTCAGCGTAAAGTCCTTCTTGTCGATTGGATCAATTTTTGGTTTCAAGGCAAGCCTCGTTACTCAAAGCCTCCTACTCGGCGAGCTAATCGAGCGACTCGTTCGAAGAACACTCATAATCCCAACGGTTTGATACCTGAACATAATAGATGGGCTCTTGTAGGGCACAAGGCATGCGAGTTTCTCTTCATTGAAAACACTTGGAGACAAACAACATTTTTCTCAGCCTTCATTTCTTGTTGGATTTGTGCCTTTGTTCTCCCAAGTGAAGATGAATCGATTCATCCTGAAACATTCAAATTCGCCAGTATCATAGGACTCCACAAAAACCATTCAATCTTGCTGTTCCTGTTTTGGCAAAAATATTCCAAGGATTGAATAAGGTTGCTTCTTCTATTCAGCCTGGTTCTTCGGAAGCATGCTTTCCAATGCATTATTTGTATGGATGGTTGGGCCATTATTTCGGTACCCATTTCCCAAGCACGGATGAACTATCTGGTCCCCTCATGGCCAAATTTTCTGGGGAAGGTGGCGCTAAGCAATTTTCTGCACGTGATGCACGCGTGGCAGTTTATAATGGTTTAACTTGGGGTGCCATTCCCTTTACAAGAAACAGAGAGCTGACCATCGTCGATGATGGAACTCTTGATCATAGAGATTTTGCCTATCTGGTTAGTGTTCGTTCAAGTTATTTAGCTGTTCGATGTAATGGCAACATTATTGTTGAGCCTTACAGTCCTCATCGATTTGGAAGGCAATTTGGATTCTGTCAAGGTATACCAGGTACTTTGAACAAGGATGTTCGTTCTGGATCTGAAGCTGATTTGGTGTTTTCTTGGAGAATTTGCAATGCATATAATACCAAGTGCAAATTAATTTGCCCACCTCTTTCCTTGAAGATAGCTGATCTTACTGCTTCGGGATTCGCTGAATGGTGGTCGAAAGTTCATATCATTGACGATTTCGACCAATATATTGATTTGTTGATTTCTAGCACTCGTGTTACTAAAAAGGTGAAGCAGCGTAAGGAAGTGGTTGACACTCAACTTTCGAGCGTACAACATGTAAGGGCAAAGTTCTTGCAATAGGGCCTTCAAATGATAAGGAAGAAAGGACTCCAAAAAGAAAGTCCACTCAGTTGACCTAGGAGGCTATTGGGACACTTGAAGATCAGCGTGTGGTTTCTGGGAACAATACAATGACGGTCGACAATGTGAGTGATGAGACTGATAAGGAGAGACATCGGAAGCGAACAAAAACTACAAAGGTACATACTTTTTGCGATATCGAAGAATTATTTGATGGGATTCCAAACTGTTCAACAGTTTCAGAAAATCTTGACCAATTGGTAACACTTTGCATTCGCAAATATGTTTTGTCCTTCTTTCACGTCTCACCTTGCGTGCACAAATTATTCCTTACTAATTATTTTCCTTTCTTTTCAGCTCCAAAGTCGTGATTGACCGTGGAACTCTTTGGAGATTTATCTCCTGTTCACAGCGAAGCCTCGGTCTCTAATTCTCATGATTTTGATAAACTTGCTGATCAAGTGGGAAATTCTGGCACTCACCACTCTTCTGAAAGAATTGTCCCTCTAGAGCATTCTATTCCCGAAGTAAATACGCCAGGGATGGGTGGAACTTGTGAAAATAATGTTGTGAAGCCTCACTCTAAGGCTTTGCCATTATCTGCGCCAGAGTTCACTAAATTAGATGCGGATAAAGTAATTGAGGATGGTCAACTCCAGCTAGCCTTGATTCTTTGGGAAAATGTTCAACTTAAGATTGCTCGAACTCCTTTAATCAAGTTCATTTGCTTATTGAAGAGGTTCGCAAGATTTTTGCCGCCATAGAAGGAATCAAGGCTGTTGATTTTTCTGTATTGAAAGGCAGAGTTGAAGAATATTTCAAGCAAGTTGCTAAGTTCACTGATCTCGAATCTTCCTTTTCTTCGAGAATGTCTTCGAAGGATCAAGCAGATAAGCTCCAAACTCTGAAAACTCAACTTGAGGGATTTGTCTTAAAGGAAAACCAAGCCGTTATTCGTCATAATAAGTTCACATCTGAGTTGACAAAGGTTGAGAAAGAGATTTCTGCTTTGCAAGAGAAGAAAGCGAAACTTGAGTCCTCTCTCAAGGAGAATGAGAAAGCGTTGGAGGTGATCAGGACTGATGTTTCTCATATCCAAGAAGAGATGGCTTCTGCTGAATCACGTCCTATCCTTAGTGAGGCGGATGCTAATGCTTTGAAAGTACTTGAGGACCTTTTGAAATCGTCTAGGGAGGATTTGAAGAATCTGAAATGGAAGCCGTGAAGCCCTAGATTTCTTTGTTTAGGACCTCAGCTTCTTTTATTTTTTGTTTCTTAGGATTTAAAGAGACTTTTTAGAAATTTTCTTTTGTATTGATTTTCATATCAATGATAAACTGCAGCTTCCTTTATTTACTGCTTGTCTTCTTTTTAAGTGCCTTGGATGAAAATCTTTATCCTTCGAAACAAACTTCGCTATCGCAATCAACTTGGGATGAGATGTGGCTCCCATTGATTTCATGATAATTTCTTGGATTCATGATCAAAAGGATTTTTTTTTTGGGTTGACTGAACTTGGCAAGGGGCACCAAGCTGCCTACGTACCTCCAAGAAA
>AWUE01015484.1:0-16713 GCA_001974825.2 Corchorus olitorius | reverse complement strand
AAAGTTTTTAGAGTTTTTTTTTGTAAAAATTTAATAGATCATTCATTCACTACTTTTATTTTGCTCTGTTAGCTTAAATCACTTTATTCCATTCCTTATTATGCATAAAATTGGTAGTGTAATAAACGGTAACAGAAACAATAAATATTAATTATTAAAAGTTTTTTCCCTCAAAAAAAATATTAAAAGTTTTGATTTTTTTTTAAAAAATTTAATAGATCATTCATTCACTACTTTTATTTTGCTCGGTTAACTTAAATCACTTTATTTCATACATTATTATGCATAAAATTGGTAGTGTAAAAATAAAAAATCAAATTCAGGTTTGATTCAACATGTCAAAGATATGCATATATAGTATATAAATTCAATTTATCGATCGACAAAAAAGAAAGGATTCATGAATTAGTAAGAAAATGTTACTTTCACGTCAATAATTTTACACATGTTAACTTAATGTGTTTGATTGAATTGTGAGATTTGTTTTGGGTATTGAAATGGTGAAACCAGATATATATTGTGTTATAACCTTTTAAGTAAACTTAGATAAAACAAAAATTGGTAACTAAATGCAAGATTATTGAGTTAGCAGATAATAATATACTTTTTTGGCAAAAAAAAAGAGATAATAATATAGTTTTTAGAATAATTACTTATACTTTTTAGAACAATCATTGAAGCTTTTTTAGTAACTTTAAATAAGAGAATTAGTAACCTTAATTATTAATAAAAGGCCAGTTAAGTTACTAGGGATTTAAAATTAATTAATTTTTATCGATAGCATCATAGACTTTTTAATAAGCTTAAAAGTTTTTTTACTAACCTCAGATAAGAAAATTAGAATTCTTTATTATTGATGAAAAGCTACTAAAATGTAAGGTAATTAATGTATGGTTGTTGAATTTGTTGATAGCATCATACTTTTTGTTTCAACAACCTTAGATAAACCCATTTGCTAAAGATATGATGTTAGCATCATATATATCTGGTAACATCATAAACTTTTTTAGTTGCTTTTAAGAAAATTTGTCACTTTCACTTTTTAGAAAAGTTACTAAAATTACCAAGAATATAAGGTTGCTAATTTGTAGAACATATTATAGCTTTTGTTAAGCCAACAGAACATATTATAGCTATTTTGATAAATTTTATAGTTTTATTACTCCCTATGTTCCTATTTACAAGTTACAATTTGGTAAAAAATAATCCAATTTTGACCATTATTTATAGAAAAAATATTTAAAATTTTAAAAAATGTATTAGAAAGTTTATAAATCAAAGTTTACAAGTATTGTTTTAAAAAATTATTTTGATTTATATTATTTTTTAAAAAAAATTGGTCAAAGTTAAAAATATATTTGACTTTATTATGACTTATAATAAAGCACGGAGGGAGTAGTAATTTAAGATTACAAGACTGATAAAATTTATTATACAAGAAAGTTACTAAGAGTTGTGAGGATATAATAATGTTGATAGGACTATAACCTTTTTGATAATCTCCATAGCTTTTTCTTTTTTTACTAATCTTAGATATGAAAATTGATATTTCTCATTGTTGATGAAATACTGCAAAATTTACTAGGAACGTGAAGTTACCGAATTTTCTTATAATACTACAATATTTTCTATAATATATAAGACTTTTTTGATAATCGTATTAAGATAATCAACAACAATCAATATTGATATAAGACTACTAAAATTACTAAGAGTATAAGGTTACTAAATTTGTTGATAATATCATATATAACTTCTTTAATAACTGAAATAGCCTCTATTATAGATTTTTCTGGTAATCTTGGATTAGAGAATTTGTTACCTTCATTATTGATTAAAGGTAACTAATAAAACTTTTAAGGATTTAAGGTTACTAAATTTATCGATAAAAATTAAAACATGTTCTTTTATGCCAATTATAGTTGTAAAAAAATATGAAACATAAAAAATTAAATTGAGATTTAATGCAATTTTATCAAAGTACTATTTTCCTCTTCATGTACTTGCAATTTTTGTCACTCAATAAGTCTCGGTCCCAAAACGTCTTTTTTGTTTATTCAATGAGATTGATCACTTCAAATCTTTGTAAATTAAATGACCAGATTTTGATGATTAATTAATCAAAATTTATGAAAATGAAAGTACGCATGTGTGGAATATAATTTTGTTTCTTAATTATTTTTCGATTATTTGCATATTAGATTATCTAATTACAAAATAAATTAATTATTACGCATTGCCATAGACTATATTTTATTTTTAATTCTTTTGGTTATTTTTTCTGTACTGGGTTTTTTTTCTAATACTTAAACATAATTATTAATTTTTTTATTTTTTAGTTATAACATATATGTAGTATGTACATAATACTTCATAAATTTATATTTAGCTGCGTCAAGTACAAATTAATAATGTAAAGGGATTAAAAATATTTTATTAGAGAGATTATAACTTTAGTAGTAGTTTTGAAGTATGTTGATTTTGTTGGTGTTAAGTAACCTTAGAGTATTTAACACTAATAAATTTATATTTATGAAGTGATGAGTTATTATGTACATATATATATATATTAACGATAAAAATTTATAATTTAATTATTATTACAATGTTTATACCTAAACCAAAATAAATATTTTACAAAAATACATATACTTTTGTTCGATTATATATATATATATATTTTTTTTTTTCATCATAAAACATTTGTATAATTTATGAATTTAAATATTAAAAGTTCCAAGATGCTACCAATGTGCGTGGTGTTGTGGAATAGCCTAACAGAGATAAAATGTAAAACAATTGAAAGTTCGAAAAAAGATTTCTCAATGATGATTGTTGCTTTATCAATTATTAACATACGTGCAGCGCACGTGCTTTAATTAGTATATATATATATATATTCAAAGTAAATAAGATGATAATATAAGAAAAAAATTCTGCCAATTGCCAAAGCTCTTTCAATTATTTATTTACCTAATTTACAAAGAATTTTTGGATGAAATCACAAAGAGCCGGTTGGTGTTTAATGAATTTTACAATGCTCAAATTAAGTAATCGAATTTTTAAAGTGTTTTAACTTTTCAAGTCAATTCTATCCCTTGATTATAGAAATGTCACATGCCCTCATCTTAATTGATATTTCATTACAATTAGATCAGCTACTGTTCCCTACACACAGATAATTTATTACAATTGGATCCGAAATCTCGGATCTATACTGTTTTTTTTTTTGCTAGACGATAAAGATAATTTTATTAAATACTAGTAATATTTATTAATTGATACAATAAATATAAATAATTATTATTGAGTAAATCATGTTTTCTAAAATTTGTAAAAAGGAACTTGCAATTACCTTTATAACCTTTATTACTCATTTGAATAACCTAACCATGCCTTTTTCCTTTCCATTTCTTCGGCTGGATTTCTTTTTTCCAAGAAAAAACCCTTTAAAGACCAAAGTTTGATAAGCATATAATCAATGGCAATTTTCTCTTCTCTCCAATATGATAAATCGAGAAGGAATAAGGGTTTTCTATCCTTTTGTTTTGGTTGGTACTCATGTTTGGTTGTGGGAATAAAATAATCTTTCTTTTTAATTCTATTTATGTAATAAATTTCTCAATATAGAAAGGTATTATACATTCTAAAAAATTGTGTAAAAAAAAATAGAAGAGAGAGTAAGAGACGACTGACGAGGGGAAGAGATAGGGAAGAAAGGTTATATATATATATATATTTAGTTTTAGTTTTCACGTGCGTTGCATGTGGCCTAACGTGTTTTAATTAAAAATATTTTTATGAAATTTTGATAACCACCCTATGAAATTTTGATAACCACATTATGAAATTTTGATAATTACCCTATGAAATTGTGATAAATTCCTAATGAAATACTGATAACCTAACTATGAAATTTTAATAAACCTTTCTATGAAATTTTGATAACCACCATATGATTTTTCTCCCAATAAATTTTTACCATAGTATGAAATTTCGATAAACTCTCTATGAAATAATATATCATTATCACATATTGAACTCCTTTATTTAGTAGTATATATGAATCATTCATATTAATCTCTCCCCATTCTCAGATTGAGCCCGTCTGTTCAATAGTACAAACATATATCATTCATATTAAACAACGTTTGACTCTAATTCGAGCTTTTTTAAATAATAGACCCTAAATTAAGCATTTCCGCAAATATCGAGCCCTTGATAACTCATAAAGCATTATATATACTATGATTTAAAGATTTCACCAAAAAAAAATTTAAAGATTAATCACTCAATATATCCTTGTTAAAAGATTATTAATTAATGATTATGCATTACACAATCTACATGTGCATAGATTACAATTAATTTTTGGTATGATTTCTTGTGATTTTATAAAGTATTTCAATTTCAATTCCAAAAGTACAACTATAGATAAATTTATGTCCAAACTCATCAACCTAACCTAGAAAAATTAATGGTTTACATAAAAAAAATGTATAAAAGTCTGTAATTTACATAGTCGGTAGCCCTTTAAAAAATTACAAATTAATTCATACAGGCAGGGCGGCCTGCGGTTGCGCTGTAGTCATCTTCTTATTAGGGCTATATATTTTGTTGTTTAAATCGTTAGTAAGAAGATATTGCATTGGCTATAAGTTAATCAGTTAGGAGAAACTCATACATCGAAACAAATAATTCGCATATATAAAACAAAACACATGACCTCTCTTTCATTCTAAAAGTGCATTACCTAAATTCTACCCTGTCTCTAGATAATTCATCAAAATAAAGCTAATATTCTACTCCTCCATCTCTAGATAAATTCATCAAAAAAAACCTAATATTAATTGTTGCTTGAAATGTATGTTGATTATCTAAAAAAACATAGTACGCTGTGGTCATTTTTTAATCTTATTGTAATTGTTAAATTAATGAACTCGGGTAGGTGGAAGAATTTGGCTTCTGCATAAGGCCTAATTTTTTGTAGTCAATGGGCATGTATAGTTGTCGTAGGAAAATTGAATTAGTTGAGAGCATTTGCAGGAGCACATGTAATTTACACAATGTATCACAAAATGATTGTACTTAGCATTGACTAACTGTGCTTTTGGAAATGTGGAAATACACTAAACATAAGCAACTAATAAAAACCTCAATAAAAAGGAAGTCGAATGATAAATAAATAAAAAAAAACTTTTTGCAACATAAAGGAGGAATAAGGAAATGTTAAATTTAAATATCAAATAATATAATCAACAAATAAATCCAGATTCACCTCAATATGTTGCGGTGAGAAGTGAAAGCTCTCCACTTTAGGTTATTCTATCCTAAGGCGTTGCTAAATTAAATGGAAGGATCTTATCAACGTCCACCTGGAAATTTTAGGTTACAGAACGGAGTCCATGTGAAACCAATTTAGAGAAATGTTAGGGAAGAAAAAACCCACCCAAATAGAAATGAAGACGAAAGGAAAACAGAACTGGAATGTCAATAGTTTACCCGTTAATCAATCATTATTGCAGATACATTTATAGTACCAATTCTTTGGAATTCCGACAGAGGAATTGAACCGGTAAATCCTAATATCCACACACAATTAATATGTAATTAAAACACACTTATTCATAAATATAAAAATAGTAAATTACAAAAAAGGGCAGCAGGAAAAGTAAGGGAGGAAATTCATCGAGGGCCTTTTTAGTCATCCGAAAAGTGAGAAAAGAAAAGAAAAAAGCCAAAAGGAGGCACCACATTAATCCTCAATTTGGCTTTTAAGTAATTTCCATAGTCACTAAAAATAATATATATATATATATAGTATATATATTAATCAAAATTTTTTCCTTAATACGAAGAAATATATTAATAAAAAAACTTGATAACCACATATTTTGATAATATATTTATTAATATTGCATAAAAAATACTATTTATTAAAATTCATGTCAATATTATCAATATTATATTTTTTATATGATTTAAAATCAAAATCCTTTAGTGGTTAGGACTTTATATTTTAATAATGTCAATTTAGAAATATATTTTTAAAAAAGGATACAATCGGAAAATATAAAGTTCCCCCTTATTCGTGCGTTTATATATAGTATAGATATAGATTTGGAGAAACCGTTGATTTTATCTCATTTTGTCCCAGTATGCCCATTAGGCATGTTTGAGTCGATGAATCTCAAATTATCAAGTCAGATGTCTTGAAACTTAAATCTGATATTTTTAGGCCCAATTCAATAATACGGAAACCCAAACAAGGAGTTCAAGTCCGATCAAAATTATGATGCAGTAATGATTCAGTCCTAATGCATCATTGTTAAATCATATTTAAAATAGGACTTCACAAAAGCAGTTTTGGAAGAAAATTCATAACTTTTGATTCAGAGCTCAGAAAAATGCAAGTGAGGTACCATTGGAAAGAGGTTTCCAAGATCTACAACTTTTATGTTTACCTCGAGACCTAATTCTGCCGTTCTAGTGGACGATTTTGCCCTTGAAATTTCTTGACATAATTAATCTTCTCCTAAACCGACTTCGAGAATGTTTTAGACAAAAATTCAGATGCTAAAGATGATGTGGAGCATTCCTATTGGCCACGTTGGATCCTAATTAATGAGGATAATCTAAATTTCCATTATTTTAATAAAGGAATAATTAAATTATTATTTAATAATGGCAATTTAGAAATATATTTGAAAAAAAAGGTATAATCGGAAAACATAAAGTTTCCCCTTATTCGTACTTTTATATTTAGTATAGATGTATGCATTTATCCAATAGCAGGATAAAAGATTGATACTAATCACGTCAAAAGAGTTTCAAGTTGCTAACAGACTAGCAACTACAATCCAAAGTAAGATTCCAACATTTTATAAGTCTTTAGCAACAAGATTAAATCCATGTAAACGAAATCTAAGTAAATCAGCAATAGCTAAAAAAAATTGCTCAACCGTGTGCATTTCATCCTTGAAAATTCTAGCATTGCATTCTCTCTATATTGTGTAACAATAGGCATTCTATGCCAGCTTTAAGACTAAAACAAGGAAAGATTTACTTTTAATTTTCGAAATAGCCCATTGAAATTCCTCAGTCCAACTACGTACTAGCAAAATCTGGACAAATTGCAGGTCCTTATTCCATAGCTTGTTTAAGGCACAATTACGTACTAATTATTTAAGGCATAAGTTTTTTTTTCCCTGAATTTTTATATGATGTTGGACTTATTCAAGATTAAACTTCAAGAAACTTGGTACTCCATCTCATTCAAAATAAGTGAAACACTAAGAATATCACACAGATCAAGGCAATGATTAGTTGGTTTTAAATTTAGTAAAAAGTCACTCAAAATGACATAATTACCCTTCTTAAAAATTTTTATAAATAATTAATTACTAAATCTTCTCTTCTATCCTAACTTTTCAAGACCACTTAATGGTTCAACCACCTTAATTAACACTTAGTGGTATATATAGAAAAAAGGTAAAAATTGCATTGATTTTGTAATTGTTTTGCTTATTTTTTTTTAAATCAATTGTTTTGCTTATTTTAAAAGGCTGCAAAAGTTAAAATGTTTCAATTATTTTGAATAGGAGGGATTATAATACATATGCACCGCCATGTAATTACTGTAAATTAATCTTTTGTCATTGACTAATTACTTAGTTTTAGTCTGTAGAAAATTACTTAATTAGCCATAGTATAACGAACCAATATGGGAAGTTTCGTTCGGGAGACAAGACAAATTTCAATTGTTAGATAATTGATTTGATATGGTACATTTGTCAACTTTAATTAAGAAAAAGAGTTATTATCATATCCATTTAAGGGTTCATACGTGTTCTTCAAGAATAGTTTTGAATTTTTAAATCAAATTTATAATTCAGAAAATGGATACGTGTCAACTCCTCACCCCGCTTGTGAAGTCCAAATTTTACACTATTAGTGGACCAAATAATAACTCTAAGAAACATTGGATTCGGTTTAAAACATTTTTGAATAATAGTTTGCACATTAATTAACATATTTACTAATTATTAATGAGTTTAAATTATAGTAAGATGATTCTAAAAATGGATCATTTTAGTATTCTATTTAAAATTATGTTATCTAATTTATTTGATTAAATTTTTATTTTAAAATTAATTTTATATCTTATCTCACCAAATCCAACTCCTACTAATTTGTAGACACCCATTATAATTTTGCTAAACATGTACTATACTCTAATTTTAATGGATTTCTACACATAAATTTGCCAAACATATATTCATAAATTTTCATGTAAACCCAACTCTTAATATTCGATCCCGATTTCTCTTACAAGACCAATGATATTAAATTAATACTTCTGGAAATCAATTCATCAGTGAAATCCATTGCACCAAAAATAACGGATCTCTCTGTCAGGAAATTATTTTAAAAGCTTTGACTTGATAGACAAATTTGCAACTCCTATTGCCTTCCCAAAAGCTAGTATGATATAAATTTCTTGAATCTTGTTATACCTTTGCAATTTCATTGCCAAAAAAATAATCAAAGCAATGATAAGAAATGGATCCAAGGTTATGGGAAGCAGCTAGAACGGGGAATATCGATGTCTTGTACACAGTATGAAGATTCATACATCTTGGAGCGCATTGATCAAGTGCCTTTTGTTGATACCCCATTGCACATTGCAGCATTTGAAGGACATATATCAAATTTGCAATGGAGATATTGAATTTAAAGCCGTCATTTGCTAGGAAGTTAAACCAAGATGAGTTTAGCCCTATGCACAGCGTTGAAAAATGAGCAAACCAAGCTAGTGCTCCGTCTCCTAGAGACCGATAAAGACCTTGTTCGTGTCAAAGGAAGGGAAGGTATGACTCCTTTACATTTAGTAACTGTAACAGGAAACATTAGCCTCTTGATTGATTTTCTTGAAGCTTGCCCGGATTGCATCGAAGATGTCACAGTTAATGGCGGCAGTGCTTTAATTATAACGGCCACTTACCAATCTTCTTTAAGCCCACCTGGTGGCGTTTGGCAGGGCAGTGATAATGGTTCAAATAATTCGTCCATCAGCGCCGGTACCGTAGACTTCATTAGAGTAAATTTTACCGTTGAACCAAAACAAGCGGGTACAACAGTTATGGATTCAGGGAAGTTTTTTATGTTTTGGTTGTTCAATACTTTCACACTTTGGGTAACAATTATTATAACATCACATGGCTACTCCCAAGTTTTTCTTTCCTTTCTCTCCTTTTGATGCTACTTTGTTTATTGGGTGCCAGCTGCTACCAATACTCTATGTTCATCTTATCACCTGCTACCAATATTTGCTCTGTGGTTGTTGCGATTTACCTCCCAATTTTTGCAATGTACACAACTTTCATTAGAGACACAGCCTGAAAATACGAACAGGGCGAAAGGAGAAAGCCTATTTGCTGAAAGTTCTTCAAAGACGAAACTGATCAAATCACATGATCGTGTTCTATATTCATTATGCATCGATATTGGTTTTTTTAGTCATGTGATTTGCTTTGTAAATATAAATCTAAATTGTGCTACTACTATTTTTATGCTTTTAAAGGAAGTGCATATTATAGAAAGTGATAACAGATGAGATGAGGAAGGACCAAAGGATTTTTTTGCCAGATTTGCTGTTTGGACAGAAACATCAGAAGCGACATTTTCTTGCTTGAGACTAATCTCAAAAGCAACCAACTTGTCATATAATTCCTCATAAGAAATTGAGGATTCACGAGCTCTAATGGCTGTGGAGAGTTCCTTGTATTCAGAACCGAGGCCATTCAGAATATAGAGGATTAAATCATCCTCTTCAACAGCAACGCCAACAAGATTCAATTCATCAACAACTTGTTTCATTTTTTGCGGGTAGTCAGCCACTGGAAGATTATTGCGTCGAGTGCATTGTAAGGAATTTTCAGATCCATAATACGCGAACGTGTCTTGTTCGCAAAGAGTTTGAGTAGTTTCTGCCAGGCATCATAAGAGCTTTTGGAGGAAGCAATATAGGGTAAAACCGACTCTGAGGTTGAGGCAATGATGGCATGAAGGATTAATTTATCCTGCCGAAGCCAGAAATTGTAATCAGGGTTGGAAACTGTCTTCCCATCTTTCTGTATTTCTTTAGGTGGTGGTTGAGTGGTACCTTCAACATACCCTTCAAGATTGAATTCCATCAGGAGCGCATCGAATTGTGCACGCCAGGAAACAAAATTTTTTGAGGTTAATTTGAGAGGTAATTGCGGCTGAGGCATTGATTGCAACAGGGGAGGTGTTTTCGGTGGCCATGAGAAAAGGAAAAGAGAGGCAGCGGAGATAAGCAGGTAATTAACCAGAATCGTTTTTAGGAGTTACCTTTGATAACTTCTGATACCATATAGAAAGTGATAACAAATGAGATAATTGGAATTGAAAAGGCTATTTGATTTATGATTCGTATTGGTATATATACAAACAGTATAGGTATTTGGTTAAGGTTGAAATACAAATAAATCTTAACAACTACATTTGAATTTTGAACTCAAGGATATATGAATTATATGTTCTTACACATATATGTTCTGACTTATTGTTATTTGCTAAATGAATTATAATGCCTAAAAGTTTGACATGACACCATTTACCAACACCGAAATTGACAGGGTAGTAACACATTTCATTATTTAGCTCACCCAATTCTCTCCAATAATCTTTCTCATAATCAGCTCCAAAAAAACCCAGTTGACACTATCGTAGACTTTTTCAAAATCAACTTTCATACCCCTCCTTCACTACCTTTTCTCATAGCCTCAACAACTTAATTTGCGATCAGAGAACAATCCAAAATTTGTCTAGCTTTTATAGAGGCAAACTGCAATTCACCTATTATGTCAAGTAACACCACGCTAAGCCTCCTTGCATCAACCACTTTTTCTGCTGTCTTGAGGTTGTAAAACCTCTCAAAAAAGCTAGAAATCTCCTCTTTAACTTCATCTATTTGGTCAATCTGATTTCCTCGAGCACGGTTGGTGGCTATTAATTGAAAGAATCTCGAATTCATGTCTCTTTCCCTTAACCATTGCAGTTGAGACTTTTGCTGCCACAATCATTCGGCCAGTCTATAGATATTCTAAAACTCCCCTCTTTTTTGTGTCAACTCCATTCTATTAGATTATGTATTATCTGTTGTATAGTTTTAGAGGTGGAGTTGTGTGAATGTTCCCATATTGAATAAGGAAAGCAAGAGTGAGTTGTTTAAATATCAAGTCAAGGAGTGGGCTAATTCTATTGGTAGTGGGCTTGGATTTGCCTATTGGACCGATAGGATAATTATAAAGATTGGCACTTGGCCTTCTTTGACTTAGAATTTATTTTTACATTTTGTCTAATCTATTGGTTATTTTTATCTGATCCAAAATTGCTTGTTCATTGAACAAACAATTAGCCCATTGAATTAACCAAGTAGATACATTATGTAAGTTCATTATCATGTATCAGCATTAATTAAGACAAGTTGATCGGTCCGCGCTGGCGCATCGGACATTCTTTGTTATAGATTTTGTTATTATTGTTTGAATATAGAAATGATTTCGTTTTAAAATTTTGAAATTTTATTAGTATTTTGTGTATTTGTAAAGTAGTTTGCCATTTAAATGGATCTCAATTTTCTATATATATAACTTATTAATAATGGTGGTTGAGTTTTATAGCTGTAAAATTCATTTTTTGTTGATAAAATCGTAGCTTGTAATCCACTTCTTATTCTCGGACATTAACCTTTGCTATTTAAAATATCTTTTTTCTCATAAATTTAATTAAATTCTTTCTATCACTATAGTTCAAGAAAGATGAGAGACGTTTTTATTTTTTAAAAGAAAATCATTAAATTAAAACAAAACCAATTAGTCTGAAGACTTTAATGGGTTTTACACATAAAATTACAGAAATAGCGAAATTAGGAAGAACAAAAGGAGGACACAAAGTGGGTAAATGAGTCTGCAAAGTGACAAAAGACCCAAATGAATTGTGAGAAACTAATAAAAAGCCTTCTTAATAAATAAATAATACATGATTTGATGGTCAATAAATGTTTTCACATTCAATTGGTTAAAAACTCTTGCAATTACAAAAAAGGGCTCGAGGAAAAGGAAATGGTGAGAAACTAACTGAGGGCCTACTTAGTAATTAACCAAATGAGAAAAGACATAAAAGGACAAAAAATGTTCAAACCGAGCTTTCTCATCAATTCTCAAAAGGAGCTTTTAGTAATATCCCTGGTTGTTTCAATTAATATTTAGTATATATACATTGTGATAAGGATGAACACAGATTTGAAAAGCTTATAAATTCTCTTGTTAAATCATTTTTCACAATTCCAATTGGAGAGTTATTGGCTTTATTGTATCCTAAAGGACATAAACCCTTTAAGAAAGGGTTTTATTTCACGCTTTAAATCGTTCCCATAGAAAATTTCTACCATTATAGCCTTGCTGGATCTTTAATTCAAATTGATGGATATGCTCTTCAAACCATTCCTTACTTCTTCGTTTTAAAAGTCGGAGACTTTGATATAAATCTCTGCCACCATTTTTTTCCCAAGCTTTAGTAACCATCTCCTCAAAATATTCCATTTACAACCAATGATTAAAAATTTTAAAGGGCTTTAGACCCTATTCAAATCCTCCACAAACAACAAAATGGTTATATCGGATAATGATTTTGGTTTGGCCTTTTGCTTAACATCTGCAAAACTAATTAAGACTTGTGTACTCATCAAGAATATGATATTGAAAAGAATTACGCAATTAGAGGTAGCCCTCTCTTCTCCCCTAATCCCATCCCGCCCTCCCAAGATTCGAACTTCGTACGTCTCATTAATAATTCCCAAACTTTAACCATTAAGTGTCCTCTTGGGGACCCAATAGATAATTATTTTTTTTTGGATAAATATGTATTCATCCAGCAGGCAGGAAAAAGAACTGCATGTCTCAAAGTACCAATTACAGAGACAAAGTTGCAAAACAACTATCAGTTCAAATTGAGACCACAACTATTACAGAGGAACAAATTAATAGGATCTTTAGTAACATTACGAAAGCCATTAAGCCTATATATAATGACATTATGAATATTAGAAAAGGCCTGATCAACAGTTTGCATTTTTTCTTGAAAGATTCTGCCATTCCTCTCACACCAGATAGTATAACAAAAAGCATTCCATGTTAGTCTAAGAATCAATGAAATAAAGGACTTGCCTTTTATGCGAGTAATAGCCCATTGAAGTTAACCTTGCCAATCCTTCACATCTCGTGTTAGTCTGTAAGCTAACAAAATACGTTTCCATAGCAACCTGGAGTAATCACAAGTAAAAAAAAAGATGATCTCTTGACTGAGGAAACAAACCACAAAGAACATAATCAGCTGAATCAACTTGAATATGCCAACTAATTAGTCTATCCTTAGTAGGAAGCCTATCAAGAATGGCCTTCCATGTCACACTAAATGCTTGGGAAGACTACATGAATACCAGAGCAATCGTTGCCAAGCAACTCTTAAATTCTTATGCCTCAAAACATCATAAACAACAAAAATTTGAAAAGTTCCGGTAGGCAAATTCCAATTTCCATTGCTTTGAATAAATTGCTGAGCTAAATCTCGAAGCTTTAGCACTTTTTTTTTTATGTTCCAGCTAAATCTTTGTAGGCTATGTATGTCCATGATAATTATTTGATATGTTAATGTAATTTTAGACTCCACAAGCGGTTTAAAGAATTGACACATGCTTCATTTTCTTAATTAATTTTGATTTTAATATACAAAACTATTCCCTTATAAAGAACAAATGTCAACATTTACCACATGTGTAGTCTGCTAAACTCCACTGACAGTATTGTATCATTTTTTATAACTAATTACATAATCATGGGATTGGAAACATGGTACATTTATTCAATTCTTTTCTCAAGTTTTGGGTAAGGAGAGTACATTTAGCAAGGACATGATTAGAGAGAAAAAGAAAATTCTATTACTTTTCCATGAAGAATTTCTTTTCTACTTTGTTCCTTACATCATAATCTATCCATACATATATTCTTTACTCAAAGTGACATGTGAAGCTACTTTGGACGACTTTATAAGTTGTGAGTACCTAAAGAATAAGACGTTTGAAAAAGCTTGAGTGCGAATATATGACACCATTCGTTAAGTTGGATGACCACAAAATACAATAAGCCAACAAAAATATGAACTAAAAAAAATAAAATCGCCATCAGGCATTTGGCATGATGGTAGAATACTGGACTCTTAGTTCCAGCCTACCTAGACCAAGAGGTCTTAGGTTCAACTCTCACGGAATGTGAGTTTGTTTGTAATTTGTTTGTTTATTTGGTAGGTATATATGTAGTTTATTTATGGTTTAGTTTCTAGTTTTGGTTGAATTCTCATTTAGATGTTTGGGTATAGAGATTTATTTGAATTGTAATGAGATTTCACTGGGTAGATTTCACTGGGTTTGTTTGTTGGGGAAGGGATTTGTTGGCTCATTGATTAGCATTTCTGTATTGTAGCTAATCATGTAGCGGTGTACGGGTCCTGTGCGTTTGTAATCTCAAACTCTTTAAGAAATGAAAAAAAAAAAATCATAGGAGTACAAACGTGGATCTGGGGAAGGATTTGGGGAGGGTCCTGTGCGTTTGTAATCTCAAACTCTTTAAGAAATGAAAAAAAAAAAATCATAGGAGTACAAACGTGGATCTGGGGAAGGATTTGGGGAAGGGGTTTGTTGGCTTAGCATTTCTGTATTGTAGCTAATCATGTAACGGTGTACGGATCTTCCTGTACGTTTGTAATCCCAAACTCTTTAAGAAATGAAAATGATTCTTATAAAAAAAAAAAAATCATAGGAGTACAAACGTGGAAAACATCAGTTGGTGATCCATGTGCACCTCAATGTCAATGAATATAAAAGGAGAGTTTCTTTCTTTATTTGAGCTCATATTTTCTTGGATACATCATTTCCATTCCACTACACCCTTTTAAAATTAACAGCTACAAATCATATCTTCTTGATTCTCATATATTCCCCTCTCATTTCTTGCCAGAAAAGAATCAAAGCAACCAAAAATGGAAAGGATGAGGGAAGCAGCTCGAACAGGAAATATTGAGGTCTTGTACACAATAATTCATGAAGATCCATACGTCTTGGAGCGCATTGATCAATTACCTTTTGTTGATAGTCCATTTCACATAGCAGCTGCTGAAGGGCATATCAATTTTGCAATGGAGATGATCAACTTAAAGCCATCATTTGCGAGGAAGTTGAACCAAGATGGATTGAGCCCCATGCACTTGGCGTTGGAAAATGAGAGAACAGATCTAGTGCTCCGACTCCTGGGGACTGATAAAGACCTTGTTCGAGTCAAAGGAAGGCAAGGTATGACTTCTTTACATATAGTATCCACAACAGGAAATATTAAGCTCTTGCTCGAGTTTCTTGAAGCTTGCCCAGAATGCATTGAAGATGTCACAGTGAATGGGGACACTGCTCTACACGTTGCTTTGAAAAATGATCAGATCGAAGCTTTTAGTGTCTTGGTCAGATGGCTTGCGAGAAATACTTGCAAGAATGGCGATTATTGGGAAAGAAATATCGTCAATTTGAAAGACAATGACGGCAACACTGTGTTGCATATCACTACTAGAAATGGACGGGCTTGTCACAAGAAATTAGGAATGAAAATTTTTCATTCCAAATTAGGAATGAGGTTAGGAATGAAAAAAACCAAAGTCATTTCAAAAGGCGTTCCAAATATCAGGAATGAAAAATCTCGTTCCTAACTTTGATACTATTTTTCGATTTATTTGAGTAGTCAAATGTTGTTCTAGATGTCATTCCTAACTTGGAACAGGAGATATTTTCGTTCCTAAAGTCATTCCTAAAGCCAAAAAAAAAAAACGTTTTCCAGCCAAATGTTTTAAATTGTGCAGCTCATTTGCAGCAGCTACATGCACAAAATAGGAGCTCATTTTCTCTCAAAATATTAAGTTTTTTCAAACTTTTTTTTGGTTTTGTTATGGTATTTAGCCAAAGGAACCATTAGATCTTGTTGCCTTCATGCCACATTTTCATTTTGGAGCAATTTATATGGTAAGTTTTCATGGTTTCTCATCATTTTGGTTTGTGTATAATTTTTTACTATTTAAAGTAATGTTTGGGTGAAATAGTTGATGGGTAATGTAGATTGGTGTTTTTGCTTAATATGAGTTTGTATTGCCATGTTAAAATTGATTTTGTGTTGAATATATGAATGAGGGATGCGAATGCATAGATCTAAAAATTAGGGGGATAGAATTGAAAAAGTGATAAGTTTAGGGACCTAATTGCAAAAAAATTATTATATCTTATAGAATGTATATTGGTGTTTGTTGCTTGATATGAGTTTGTATTGGCATGTGAAAATTGATTTTTGTGTTAATATATGAAAAAAATATATATGTTTTTTTTTGTGCAGAAAGATTTCTATTGTGTTTTTTTTTTTTTGATCATCAAGAAAGCAAAGATTTCTATTTTGTTTAATAAGATCTTATAACATAAGTCAAACAATAATAAGCAATGTTGTAATGAATCTATATATTGTTTGTTGCAGTTATAATGGAAAATAGGAGATGGATGTATGATCGGAATCTTCCCGGGCGTGAGGCATCAAGCAAGAGTTA